>JAAEAF010003021.1:0-78585 GCA_011037195.1 Triatoma infestans
TACAGTTAGGACATTTTTTTTTGTATGGATGTGTAGTACAACCAGGAGAGTCTTTTTGTATAGATATTTAGTACAACCAGGAGAGTCTTTTTGTATAGATATTTAGTACAACCAGGAGAATCTTTTTGTATTAAGTACAGTTGGGACATTTTTTTTGTATGGATGTGTAGTACAACCAGGAGAGTCTTTTTGTATAGATATTTAGTACAACCAGGAGAGTCTTTTTGTATAGATATTTAGACAGCCAGGAGAAAAACTGAAAAAAAAGTAGATACCTTCACTTAAGCCCCGTATTCTTTTGATAGATTTTGAGGACAGTTGCCTTGGGCCTGTACAGAATGGTGAACTACCTGGGATTTTTCATATTTTTGCGTTCATTCATACAAAACACACACGCCCACGCACTTTACCACATCGTTCAAATCACAGTGTTTTTTTTTTTTTTTTAATATACAGTAACAGTGCTTTTTAGTTAATATTCTATTGCGAAAATACATTTAAATGAGCTACCTAAAGGAAATATCAGAGAGTATTGATGTACGACTGAGCTAAATCACCTCCCTACAATACTAAATAAAATTTAATTCAAAATTAATCTTTCTTTTTCTATTCTTATTTATTATGTAAATTAATAACTGTAGCAAGTTAAATTACATCAGACAAATAATGGTGATATGTTTTATTTAGGTTCAGCGAGTCGTTATTAACACAATGCTACATCTTCAGGGGGCACATGTTTCCTGTAGTCTTTTCTGATCGTGTTAACCAAAATTGTTTTTAGAAATAACAATAAATTACTACTTTATTGTTATTTACGCAATAATCTAAAGAAAATGGTGAGACAGAAATATAATTTTAGTATCTCCTAGCTTGGATAATAATTACAATTGAAACAATACTCACAGACAACCAGATCGATATTGCACTAAACGTATTATTGTAATAAATTTTACTTTAGTCAGCACTGCCTAATATCCTTTGAAACAGCCTCTTTAATTACAAGTTAGGACTTTAATTCTTGGAGACATTTAGTAGCACTGCTTGGAGGAGACATGGTGATAAGTGATCTTTCTATGCAAATTCTGGCACATATGTTTGCAATTCAGTTGCTATTTATTGTCTAATATAAGGAACGCAATAATGTTCTTAGTCTAAGCGTTAGGTTCTTTAATTTAATAGTTAGTGCCGCTGTAAATTTGAGAGGGATTTTTTTTAAAGAGATACATTCTCTTTATCTGGTTTATACATTTTTCTTCTGGTTTATACACCATATTAATTTTATGGAATGATGATTATTATTATTATCATTATTTTTATTATGCTTTTCCCGCAGCCTACCATTGATAGCCAAATTGACTAAAAATTTATGAACTGTTGATGATGGATTTCTTCATAATTCCCAACTAATTGTTTTATCAAACCGATAGATTTCAATTCACTTAAGAGGGCCAATCTCGGAACAGTCCCTAGAGTGGACATTATCAGTAGGAAAAATGTTCACACGCTCTAAGTTTCAAATGTGATTCACTTCCTCTTCTCGATCTGTATTCTTTTGTATCTTTTCAGTTTTAGTGCTCTAAATTTGTATTTTGAAGTTCAATATCCGGCCTGTTGCAGTGCAGTGTTCTATCAGTTAGCAACGTCCTATCACAATAAATAATCTAAAATCATTAGATTCAAGAACTGCACTGGAACTACATTTATAATAACGGACTCGTTCTGCATGAAAACCGCATTTTATTGCAAGCTACTGGGGGGAATAATTGGGCAACTTGGTTATGCCTATACAAATAATAATTTGAGATAATTCTCCGGACCTACTCAGAATATGCAGAATGGTTTCCGCCCTTGGATGGATGAAACGAGAGAATAAATAAAAGTTAAAAGGAGAACGAAGTATTTAGGTCAATGACAGTTGCCCCTTTAGGCATCTCTTACTCTAAACAGGCAATACTATCCGGAACCACAGGAAGATTATTTTTTCTTTATTTTTTTTTTCCTTTTGGCGCAACAGTTTCTAGCGCCTCTCATCTTCTTCTACAAGAACTGATTTTATCCACTAGAGTTGGAATGGTGCTCGCTTTACATGTTCCCAACATCCAAGTCAACTTCTTTATTTCAAAGACGGGCAGATCGTGGAAGGTAAGATTTACTCCTGCTCTATCCCCTCCCCTCTTGACCATCGTATTCGCCGTCGGAGGGGGGAGTGAGTTAATAAGAAACCTTCCCTTAAAGACAGGTCAACCGGATTCAGGTTAACCGATTTTCTTCAAAATTTGGACTTCTAGCAATGCTTCAAATTATACTGATATTTTTTAGGGGGAGAACTCTCTGGCCTATTTAAGGGTTTTGTTAGAGGGCTGATTGAAGACCCCTGCTTGTTATAGGCAGTTGCTTGTACAACTTCTTGGGAATTATTTTATAGACTCGTCTGCAATAGTTTAGGAAATGTAAATATAGCTGAAGTTTTACGCAGTAGTTTATAGTCTAGAAATTTCTGTCGGAATTTGCCCACGCGTGTGTATTTGGTTAGATTATTACATATTGGTTGTATTGTGTATGGGCAGGGATGAGCGCGAGCCCTGGTACTGCCTCCTAGTAGGTATTAAAAAAAATATACTGCTCTCCCAATTTTTAGTAAGCTCTTGTGAATGCCTGTTCCCAGACTGATTGTTTCCTGTTTTTTTGATTGCTTCTTTAGATATCTTTGAATGTTGAATTAAAAACTGTTCAAATATTGGTTTTAGACTGGCTATAGCAGTGATGGCGAAACTATGACACGCGAGCTCGTTTTTGGTGACACGCATCTTCAAAGATAAAAAATTTCATAATTCAAAAAAATCTTTTTTTTCTGATAATGTAGCTCATATAGTTAGCAACTCTCTCTGTTTACTACATATTTTGTGTTTAGTTTGTTTCATGGAAATTATAAATACCGATTAACATTTTTTTTAATTTTATCCCTGAAAAAGACAATAAATTTGTCGAAACGTTGGAAAAGATTTAAAAAAAAGTGTACATTTTATTGACCGCTCCTCGAGATCTCCTTTAGTTGTTTTGCTAACAATTTTTTCATCCACATATTTTTGTGAGACATTGTTCTCAGCATTAAATAATATTAAGACAAACAAACGGAATCGGTTAACAGATGAAGTCAGTGGCGCTTGCTTGGCCTTGAAATGTACCAAGTATAAACCCGAAATAGAAGATTTAGCAGACAAACTTCAGCACCAAAAAAGTCATCAGAGACATTTTCCGCGGTAGCCTGCTTCATTTTGTAGTCATCGACCGGTTTCGGGCGTTCGCCCATCTTCAGGATGCGTTTTTCAGACAGTGTGACAACACCGACATGCACAGAGCAAACTTAGTTTTCACACTCAAGTTTGCTCTGTACAAGTCTGTGTTGTCGCACTGTCTGAAAAACGCATCCTGAAGATGGGCGAACGCCCGAAACCGGTCGATGACCACAAAATGAAGCAGGCTACCACGGAAAATGTCTCTGATGCTTTCCAGCTCTGCGGAACCAACCACCACACCAAAAAAGTCACTAATTTTTCATATATATTTATTTTCTAATTGTATAAATTTATATTGTTTTTCTGTTTTTGTTCAATTATCTTTTATATATATATTACTTGATTTTGTATGTTAAGTGTCAATGAAATATGTAAGACAAGTCTCTAAATGTAAACTATTGGTTTCATAATTTTGGCTTTTGTATTTTAAATGGCATTAAACAAATAATTAACTTGATGAGGGACACGCCACGAGAATTATGTTTCCATTTTTCAAAATTTTGACACACCGAGCTCAAAAGGTTCGCCATCACTGGGCTATAGCCTTGAAATTGTCTGGCTTTTATATATTTTTTTGCTAACTTGAAGATTCTAGAGCATTCAGCCGTTCAATGCTTTGGCTTGAACAGTGGTACATCATAAGAGTACTTAATGCTCTGTTCAGTTCCTTCAGAACCCCCCAAAAATTCAATTTTCCTTAGAAAATGTTTCAAGTAAAAATAATAAAAAAAAGAAAAGGTTTGTAGATAGTATACGAATTTTTAAAAAAAATCGTTGGAGCTGTTTTCGAGATAAACTGAAAGGAAAAAATAAATTCCGAATAGTCTCGCACTTGCGGTTGATGGATTTTCTCCGAAACCTTTGCAAATCTTCCTCTTAACAGGAGTAAGAAAAAGTAAAAAAATATTTGTATTTAAGCCAATATACTTTCAGTGAATTTTCAGTATAAGCGAATTTTGGTATAACAGTTTAAGCCCGTAAGCCCTACATATTGGTTTAAATTGAAATTGAAATATTAAGTTGATGAAACTTCTAGAGATGGAACAAGAGCAAACAAAGAGCTGTTAATTGTATAAAATAAGAAAAAAACATTTCCTTTTTTTTCTCTTTTCCTAGTGCAGCGCTATTGTCCGCCAACATACTAATGAAATACAGCAATGTCTTTTGTAATGAAAAGATGTCAACATTGTTAGCATACACCTTTTCATTCTTTTCATCTTTGAAAAACCTTATAGCTGACTGTTTCCTGGTTTCTGTTTGTTATCTGGCTACAGATTGACATAATTAAATATGCTTTATTGTTTGTTTGTTTTTTTTTTTTGTACTACTTCTGTCGTTACTATTTTACATTTCTCTTTAACAGACAATTGTAGAAGAAGCAATAGTATCAAATTGTATTCAGTGAATAATCTCTTCATTTGAAGAATTTTTTTGACAAAATCCCGGAAATAAAGTAATGATTACTGTAATGTGTTTGGGTAGATGTGTAGTTGTGTAGCGTGAGCGTTGTTGAAAGGGCATAAGTGTGTGTGTATGTTTTAAAGAAAAGAGAGAAGTATTAAGAAGTGGTGACTTCTACTGGATTAAAATAATTATATTATCTCTAAATGAATTTAAATATTTCACATGATAGACAAACGCCTGACATGGAACCCACATACAAGACTGAAACGAAACGAAGTAAAAAAAAACGTTACAATCTACTCAAGCGACTACTAGACAGACGCTCAAAACTAACTTTAAACAACAAGTTACTTATCTACAATCTCCTATTAAAACCAATTTGGACTAACGGACTCGAGTTATGGGGCTCAACCAGGCGTTCCAACATCCACCGCCTCCCAACCCTACAATCCAAAATACTCCGTTGTATAACCAATGCTCCATTTACAACGGAACCTGACAATACATTCCGATCTCCAGATTCCATTTATAAGTGACCTGGTCCAAATACGATACCGCAAATTTCACACCCGTCTCTCTCACATCATCACAATCCATTAATTCACCAACTTTCCTCAACAGCCATTCCAGATAACCCTCCTCGACGACTGAGGCGGCAATGGCCTCGTGATCTCTTGTAAGTGCGCAGCGAAATAAAGTGGAGGGTCACCACCACTGGGTGATTTCTCCATTCCCGTGATTGTAAGTCATCTCATTTACTTGTTGCCGGTTACGCAAGCGTACCAGCAGTTGTAAATTTTCAAATAAATTAAACAAAAAAAAAAAATACTTCACAAAAATAAGCTTATAAATATATAGAAACTCTTGCATTTTAAATATTCTTGAACACAAATGTTCAAATTAACCACTTATTGGTACACTGAATTTAAAATGAAACAATGACGTTCTCTGAATGTGACGAATGTTAGTGGCTGAATGCCTTGGAATAGACTCTTCAAAATATGCTGGTCCGGAAAGGGATATTTTAGAAAAGCTTTTTCGTACCTGGGACCTTTGTCTAGTGATATCATTGACCTCAGATTAATAGTCCCCTAACAGATTCTAAGTACATTTCATTGCAGTAAAATACGTTTTATTTTTAATTAAAATCACTAACTTATTTTCCAAAATTATTTTTTATTTTTCCATTTGCTTCTTCCACTACATTAGTGTGATTTTCCGGTAAGCAGAAAACTTTGTAACAGTTTTATGCGATAATATAATCGTAACAGGAATTTGAACTTAAAATATAATTTTATTTTGATTTGTTAAAAAATATATTTTTTTTTTCTTTTACACCTAATAAGAGGAACTATTCCGATAGTGCCAAATTGTATTTTCAACGAAAATACTTGTTTGTATATGTGTGTGTGTGTGTGTTTGTGTGAATAAAATATTTCAAAAACAAAAAAATTGCAGGAAATCGCGGACTTGGTATTCCCGGTAAAAATCCATCAACCGGAAGTACGACGTTACAGATTTTTTTTTTTTTTTTTTTTTTTTTTTTTCAGTTTTCCGCGATTTTTACAAAAACGCTTCCAACGACTTATTTGTGAAAGTTTTTTTATACCATCTACATAAATATGGGCAATAAAAATCCGAATACAATGTGTGTCATTAAAAATTCTTCATCAAATGGAATAATGGAATAATTGTCATGTATATCTTTCATGACAAATTTAGGCCATTTTTTTTTTTTTTTAATTTAAAGAAATATCACA
The DNA here is from genome assembly GCA_011037195.1 of Triatoma infestans. NCBI lineage: Eukaryota > Metazoa > Arthropoda > Insecta > Hemiptera > Reduviidae > Triatoma > Triatoma infestans. Next base: position 6,461 of record JAAEAF010003021.1, read on the forward strand.
CAGGACGCACTACAACCAAGTCACAAGACATCTTGACACTGAACTAAACGACCTAAATTCTAAAAGGCAAGACCAATACTTACAATCCCTTAGTACCAAAGACTACAGCTTATGGAGGACAACAAAACGCATTTTACACTACATACCTGTCACATCACCTTTAAGAAACGACAATGGAAAATGGACAACAACTGACGAAGAAAAAGCCTCACTTTTCTCCCGCCACCTCCAACAAGTTTTCCAGCCTCATAACTATGCGGAAGAAGAGACTCACAATAGAACAAGAACTGAATTGTATGAACCACTCCAACTTTCACTTCCACCAAAACCTTTTACACCCGCAGAAGTACAACATGCTATTAAGAACTTGTCAAACAAGAAATCACCGGTATACGATCTCATTACTGCAGATATCCTTAAACTATTGCCAAAAAAAGCAATACTGTATCTCACGTTTCTATTTAATGCATCACTAAGGACTGTTTATTTCCCTCTTATCTGGAAATATTCCTTAGTATCTATGATACCAAAAGCTGGCAAATCTCCTACAGAGCCTACTTCTTACAGACCAATTAGTTTGCTTCCGATACTAGGAAAATTACTAGAAAAACTGCTCATAAAACGACTTACACACTATACAGACCGTATCATACCACAGCATCAATTTGGCTTCAGACAACAGCACTCTACTATTCATCAAATACAAAGAGTCACAACACACATTGCTAACGCTCTCGAATCCAAACAGATATGTACAGGCATTTTTCTAGATGTTTCACAAGCCTTCGATAAAGTATGGCACCCAGGATTGCTTGTCAAACTAAAGAGAATTCTACCTTTCACTTATTACCTTTTGCTAAAATCTTATCTCGAGGATAGATTCTTCAGTGTTAGGGTAAATACAGTTATCTCCGACATTCATCCCATTGAGGCTGGAGTCCCGCAGGGGAGTGTCCTGGGGCCACTACTATACAATATTTACACATACGACATACCTGAACTTCCGAATATTGTTACTGCGACCTATGCGGATGACACAGCACTACTTGTTACCAACACAGACATAATAACCAACAAATTAATATTGGTACATTTTACTCTAAAAAAGACAGAAGATATACCTGTGAAATATGATAACGAACCATTACCGTTAAGTAACTCGGTAAAATATTTTGGGATGCACTTGGACAAACGACTAACTTGGGCAACACATGTAAAAACTAAAAGACTTGAATTTAATTTACGTTTCAAACAGTTATACAGATTACGAAAGACAAAATCCACATTAAACATAAACAACAAACTCCTAATTTACAAGACTCTATTGAAACCAATTTGGACATACGGACTTCAGCTTTGGGGAGCGGCTAAACAGACACATTTGAAAAAAATTCAGACATTCCAATCTCGCACACTGCGGACTATACTTTCATCTCCTTTCTATGTTACAAACGAAACAACACATAAAGACACAAACACTGAAACATTACAACAAGCAGCACATCGACTGTACACTAAGTATCATGTCGTACTGAACAGTCATACAAATCTTCTCATCAACAATTTACAAACAACTCTAGTTCCAGGAAGAAGACTAAAACGGAGATGGCCACAGGACTTGTTACATCCACCGTAGACAAACTTCATACTGACTGACAGACCTCACTGAACGACATTATGAACTAGCATAATTACATTCACACCCATACATTCATTTCACTTCACATTTCATTTATTCACTTCATAAACAAATCACTCCAACAGGGCCATCATTTTATAGGGTACCTGCACACGTTCTACACGTCAGTACATTATCATACAGACAACAGCATTACAGGCAAAACACATTTTGCGTTGGTACTGTATTACAATAAATTAAAAAAATAAAAAAAAAATGCTATGACAGTTAATTTGATGTGATCAGTTAATTTTCATAATTTTGTGTTCACTTATCTTTCTTTTCTTTTTTTTTCTTTTTATTCCGTGCTTACCAAAATATTTATTACGTACGAAATAAAATAGTTGCAGTTGTAAAAAGAAAAAAGAAAATTCATATAAATGTTTTAGTGCGGGGAAAGAGTGGAATTTTTTCTGCCTGTCATCCTTCCGAAAAAAAAACAGAATTCCGTTCATAGAATTTCATCCCTAGTTTTCCTTACAAGTGTATGTGTGTGTATTCTAAGTAATTTTAAGTGTCATTGTGTATATGTGTGCGTATGTGTGTGTGTGTGTGTGTGAGAGAGAGGTAAGAAGATTGTGTTATTATTATTGTTCGTCCTTGAATATATGTGAGGTGAGTGGGAAAGAGAACCTCACCATGTTATTACATGAGGGGCGGCAGCAGTAAAGCTTTAGCTATAAGATCTAAAAGGAGAGTGCGACTGCGCGCACATGAGGGGCGACAAAGTGAGGAAGTGGGAGCGGAGCGCACGAGCGATGGTAGAGAGGGAGGTACCGCCCGGTCAGTAGTCGAGGACTGGGGACCTAACGCCAGACGACGCCCTCATAAAGTCCCCCGGATGATATGTGTATATTTTTTTTGTTTTACGCCTTCCGCTACAAAATTAATATAAATAAAAAAACAAATATTCATATATAATTAAACAAACAAAAAAATAATAAATAAATAAATGTAAATATAGTTTACAAAATAAAATAAATAATAATAATCAAACATATTATAAAACTACATTAAAGTCCTTTAAAAAAAAAAAAAAAAAAAAGGGAAAAATTCGGTTCGGGAATAAAAATAAAGAGCCGGGCAAGAATGGGGGAAGCAGTGCTCGGCCGTCTTAGTTTGCCGTTAACAGAAGTTTGGCCTTATGATAATAGTAGTACTAACAGTAATAATACCCGAAGCAATAGACTATATGATGAAGATGATATTGATGAAAGACACCACCAAATATCACAACCAATCAGGCCAGTAACTAGCAAAAATAATGAGTGTCCGTTATTAGAAGATGATGTTGTTGATGAAGAAGACGTTTATGGATATTGTAAAGAATCGACGTCTATAGTCAGCCAAGGCAACATGAATCTGTGGTAGTCCATGCTAGTCTTCTTCTTAGACACTAGCTTCATTCCTGCTAAGGTAAATTCCATTTTTTTTTTTTTTTTTTTTTTTTTTACATCCATTAAAATTATGCTCATTAATTGTTTTAGTCCTTCAAAAATAGAAGAAGAAATAAATACAGTACCATTAGTATGCACTATGAATGGAATCTATGTTCATTAAAGTGCACTTTAGCTGGTTAAATTGTCGGATAATGTGATAATTATGAAGGGAAGTCTTGAATATTTATCAGTTTAATAATCATTATCATTTCTTCTTATATCGTCTATTCTTGTCAAATACTGATAGATAATCAACAAAAATGCTTTAATAATATTTTTTTTTAAAAACACACACAAAAAAAAAACAAGGAAAACATCCGGAAAACTCTTTTTAAATTCATAATTAAATTGATGGAAATTGTTTTTTCTAATTTTCCAAAAAAAAAATAAATAAATAAATAAAATAGATAGATTACTATGACTATGGCAATTAGGAGACTTGCGTGTTTTCGAAAAGTTTTTACGTCTCTCGTCGTATATTATCAATTTTATTCGCGTTGTCAGTGTTTGTGGTACTTTTATACATGAATGTGCATGTTAACAAAATTAATTGAATAATTATTTTTTACAAAAAAAAAAAAAATGGAGAGTGCAGAAGGTAAAAAAAAAAAATAAAAAAAATAAAAAATAAAAGAACTACGAAGTTATAAAACTAAAACCATTCATATTCTCACTTTAATTAACCAATAAAAAAACTTTACCCCCATCATTTAACAAAAAAACTTGTTCACTGTCAACATAATGTTTTAAATTTACTTGTCACCAAGTTTTTTTTTTACAAATAATTTAGTTTCATATATGTTAACTGAATATACCTGAAATATACACCTCTACCTAATATTAAATGTCCATGACGTTATATACTACAAACAAATACACTCACAAAATAACTTGTCTCTATTGCCCCTCCCTTATATTCAAACTCGAAGCTTATAATCAATACATATGGAATCATCAATGTTAAAAAACTATTTCTGTTAGAACTTCTCTCACCCCCTTCTATTGACGTCGTTTTTTTTTTTTTTGTTTGTTTTGTTTTTTTTTCTTTATTTACTTTCCAAAGTCCTTTAAGTTCGTGATATTGATGATTAGTATAATTATCAATTCTATTTGTAGATATTACTAGTTTTTTTTTTTTAATTTTTTATTAGAAATTACCCTGTCTGTTGTTTAAAAAAGAAATAAAATGCAAGTTATTTTTTATATTGGGCGCGTTAAAAAAAAAAAGAAAAGTTCTTTCGATAACTCGATCAAAATTCTGATTTTTTTTTTTTCCTTGTAAACAGATGAAACGTTTTCAAGATTTTACCAATAGTTTTCTTGGAAAGTGTGCAAGATAGAAAGAAAAACAAAAAAAATCAATCCTAATGATACCCTACTTAATTTTTTTCAAGGATTCCAAATAATGTGGTCAATTGTTTCTGTTTTTTTTTTTGTTTTTTTTTGGAACAACTATTCCTTCATTGAATACTTAAAGTAGTCTTTCCCCCCCCCCCCCAAGAAAAGTGGTTATCAAACTTAAAAAAAATTCGGATAAATATTCGCTGAGTTATTCAATTTTTAAATTAGAGAAATTTTTGTTTATTTTTCTTGATTTATTATTTGTTTTTTTGTTGTTGAAAGATTATTTTATGGAGTGATGAATGTAAATTTACGAATAATGGATTATATGAAAAAGTGGAATTTCTGAACTTGGGGCGGTGAAAATCAGATATTACATGTCTGGACTATACGGCAGAGTCAGATAATAATTTTTTGATAAATGTGTGGTACGGCCTAATAGGGGATCAACTGTTAGGTTCCTCCTTTTTTTACAATTTAGGTAATAACATCTCATTTAACACGAAAGTTTTGGGTAAAATCCGACAACCGAAAGTTTTGATTTTATCATGATTTTCCCCAAAGCCGGATCGAATCAGTTTTCTTTTAAAACTTCATATCTATCTTCACACATAATTATTATAGATCACTTCTATTTGAAACATATTTCCTAGAAAATTATTTTTTGGGGGGAGATTCCCCCCGGAAGGGGGGGCGCAAGAGCATTAAGCATTGCTCTAAAGTGCAATATATGGTTCTGTACATATTAATATATATGTTATTAGTTCTGTAAATATAATATATGTACATTAAAAACATTGCTACTATTCCCAAATTTAAAGAAAACCAGGTGTTTTCATGGCCTTCTGTACTCATGCAGATACCCATTATTATTGTTTCGAACGTTGACAAATTTCGTTGGAAAATTTTTTTCTATATTGTTTATGTGTTGGGTGGGTGCATGGATATTAGTGTATTATTATCTATGACACAGTGATATGGTTCCGTCTTTATGTACCTGTACAAATCCAAATATATATCGTTTTTATTGTGTGTCAAAATGATGTGTAAATTTGGTGGTAGTGGACAATTAGCCCCGTACTAACGCTTTCCACAGATGATCTATCGTGTGTGTATTTTTCGCAGGCTAAATATTATGTGGTTAAAGTCGGCAATGGATACTTCGATCACAGTGGATCAATTGTGATGCCTATGCGACGAGCTAGGTGATACGGTGAATAGTTATGATTAAATCTAAGCCTGTTTATTGTAGTGTAAAAATTTTCTATTTTCGGAATAATTGTGGAACCAGGGTTTTCGGGGGATATAAGTTTGTATGGATCTGTGAAATTTACCTTTTCGGGTTGATGATAGCAGAACTCCGGCATTTTGAATGTATGACCAGCTAAATCACGACTAAATGTTTCTGTTTATTAGTATTGGACGAATTTCTATCGTGAGATAACAATTCCAAAGTTCATTACAGGATTATTAATTAATCTTGTGATATTTTTGTAACAGCTCTCAATTTTCATTTTGTGTTTTTTTTACATTTATTTCGCATTTTCTTTAAGAAAACAATAAAGAAACCCCATGATATTATTATCGTTGGAAAGCTGGTGAAATGTAGATATTTTTTCTGTAACCGGACCGTACGCTAGCCTTAAAGAAATTTATAAGAAAATACTATCGAAAAGTGGTTTTTAACTGTCGAAGCTCTGTAGAGTTGAGTTTAATGTCTCTGAAAAACCTTATAATTAATTCAGTTAAAATAAAACTTCTGTTTCTTATAGGAAATTTAATGCTCTTTCCAAAGATGTAATTGAATATGATTTATGTTAAAAACTTTTTGAGATATAATCAATTTTATGAGAAAAAGTAGGAAAATTGAAAATTTTCCAAAATGAAGAATAACTTTTGAAGGCGAACGAATCGGACCATGGTTTATTACAAATTTTTTTTTCCAAATAAAGTGACAATCCATATGCCGAAGTATTGCCAGAGGTTGCTGTTACACCCTGTATATAACGATTTCCTTTTAAATTTGCAATATTACCTGTGCGCAGCTATAAATCTATCACTTTTATTTGTGACATTTTTCTGGAAAAAGAATAATATTGTTTTTTTTACGTGGTTCTGAGGAATTTGAAACGTTACAACTCAATTGTGTTTGTTCAATATTATTTGGCGCTTTCCACAATGTAATCATTCTGTATCTGCCTGAGTTGGTAGGTTGGCGGCCATTGTCCCCACTACCACCTATATATTATGTTAGGACAATATGAGCAAAATTTGGAATTTAAAGACGATTTGTTAATTTATATATAACTGTATTAAGAGACGTATAAGGAGAAAGCCCTGTGAGTATTTCATTACAGATTTTTTTCTCCTTTAAGAGCGTGATGTCATTTTCTCACTAAAGATGTTCAATCAGATAAATTTGAAAACAAATAAAATAGAATTCCATATTTAGGAAAATTAAAAAAATTATTTCTCCGAACACAATTTGTGACATTCTAATTAGTAGCCATTATACCTCACACACTATACGGCTTATAGATATAGTAAAAACATGACGACAAAAATCTGTTATTATGAACTAATCAGACTAATATTTTATTGGATTTCTCAAATTAAAAGCGAATAATTTTTTTCTTAATATAAAGGAAAAGTATTGTGAGACTCATCATTCTCTGTGCTGTTGAGGTGGTCTCAACTTTTTATCTCCCAAATTTATACATAAGTTTTTAAATTTGTCATGTTTTGAAGATTATTTGATAGTTTTTTTTTTTTATGCCTTGAAAAAGGACAATATATTTGTCGAAATCCGGTATTTTATCCGTCTTAGCATGCATATTGGTTTTGTTTCTGATTATCTATCTATCTATCTCCGTGGCTCAACAACCCTATAGTGGGTCCTGGCCTCCTCTAGTAATTTGTGATATTCGTCGCGGTTTTGAGCTGCCGCTCTCCAATTAGAAACCCCCAGTAGGCTTCTTGCATCGTTGGCTACTCCATCTTGCCATCTTAGTTCGGGTCTACCAACCTTCCTGCTCTGCCCCATCTCTCCGTTCAATAGTCTTGGGATGGGGTCTGTCTCTCCCATCGGGCTACATGTCCTGCCCAGCTAAGCCGACTAAGTTTTATTATCCGCCCAACATCTGCTTCCCCAAACAGCTCATATACCTCCTGATTCTTTCTTATCCTCCACCTGCCTTCCTCCCTTACGGGTCCAAGGATTCTTCTAAGAATTTTCCTTTCGAAGACAAGAAGGTTACGCTCACTTGCTTTTGGGAGGGTCCATGTTTGGGATGCGTACGTGAGGACTGGGCGGATTAGTGTTTTGTACAGCCTGAACTTCGACTTTCTTGATACTAGGCTGCTTTTAAAAAATTTTACCAGGCCGAAATAGCACCTATTGGCAGTCATGATTCTCCTTTTTATCTCTTGGTTAATTTCGTTGAAGGAATTGACTTGAGAACCAAGGTAAATGAACTCATTGACTCTTTTGAAAGAGGATGCTCCTATCTGGATACTTTCTCCCATGGGAGCTCCACCACTCCCAACATACATATATTTCGTTTTTTGTTCATTTACCTCTAGGCCCATAGCGGATGCGGCGTTTTTCAGGGCAAGGAAGGCGTCCTTCATTGCAGGGAGAGACCTTGCTATGATATCCAGGTCATCCGCGTAGGCCAGCAATTGAACGGTTTTGTTGCAGATAGTACCCATGGTCTAAATTTGGGAATCTCTTATAAGTTTTTCTAGAGCAAGGTTGAAAAGGAGACATGCGAGGGCATCTCCTTGTCTAAGTCCTTTACTCGTTCCAAACTCAGGGGACACATCTGAGACTGCACCTGTACCACGCAAGAAACTGCTGACATTGTCATTTTAACCATCCTGACAAACTTAGATGGTATGCCCATTTCCTCCATAGCTTGGAATAGTTTTGGACGGAGAACACTGTCGCAGGCACTCTTAAAGTCGATGTCCGGATGCACTCATTCGTCAAGACTCACAAGTCTACAGAAACATTTCGTTGAAGTGAACTCTCTACACGAACTTGGTGAATTTGCTCTGACGATGGATGAATATCCGAAACCGGTCAGAAACAAAACCAATATGCATGCTACGACGGATAAAATGCCGGATATTATCCAGCATTGCGGACCCAGCCACATTTTCAATATTTGTCGAAACGTTGGCAAGAATTTAAATTTTCTTATTTTTTAAAAAGACCGAATCTCACAATCCTTTTCTTTCATATAAGAACGGTCGAGAAGAATCTTCCTTAATATAAAGTATGGGATCTTTAACATTATTTGAGAAAAAATTGGACAGTAAGAGAGAGAAATGAAACCTAAAGTAAAAATAGCTCCCTTAGGTGTCTTTAAAATCATCATTTTTATTACTATTTTTTTTAATTGTCAAATAAAATTCAAAAACTTTTATTTACACGCTGAAAGGTGAAATGTTATTGGTGATGTTGTATTTGTGGTAGTTGGTTGTGGCGTGAGCGGTTTTGTAAAGGGCTTGTAAGTATATATGTTTAAGAGAATGAAGTATCAGAAATAAGAAAGTAGTCACCACTGCAAACAATAAATATATTCTATTAAAATAATAACTACAAGTTATTTGCAAAGGAATTATTAACTTATTAATATGCACTGATGCTAAGAGAGCGAAAAACAAGAGTTCTGCTTCGGTGTCTACCGAACTGTCTTGAAGAAATGTCTTCTAATTGTTCGTTCAATTCCTCCCCTGTGAAAAGAAGGGGGTAGGACAATGCCTTTAAGGTTCATGAACTCTCCCAGTAAATGGACTTCTTCTACCTGGCTTGTCCTTTTGCAAGGGAATGTCAATATTCTTAATTTTGATTTTTCAAATTAAATATATTTTTATGTTTCTTGCATCCATCACAAAGGTTATGTAGGAGAAGGAAATTTTGGACCCCCCATTTTAGAGGAAACTGCAAAAAAAAATGTAATAAGTATATGTTTAGATACTTAGCCTCACTGGCTCCATAGTTCTCGTGGTTGGTTCCGCAGAGCTGGAAAGCATCAGATATATTTTCCGTAATAACCTGCTTCGACCGGTTTCCGGGCGTGCGCCCATCATGAGGATGTTTTTTGTCAAACATTGTGATAACATAGACTTGTACAGAGCAAATTTAGTTGATACACTGGATTTTAAAAATGTTTTTGTTACGACCTAACTAGGTTAAGAGGGGTGTTGGTACCTGAGTGGGAAAACACTTAAAATTATTTCGGTCTTTAAAAGGGGCATATTGTTCCCTTTAAAAATGGGATGGAAATGGGATGTGTAACTTAAACTAAGTTTTTTTGAAGGTGATTTACTTAATATTTAAAATTTACCCATACTATCTTACTATTATATTTATTTATTTATAACAGCGCGAAATAACACTTTGTCAGCCGTGGGCTGCTGTGAAATACGTAGTTACTGACAAGAAATGATAAAATAAGAGCTGTAACATAGTATAGATAAATAAATATGTTGTTGAACAATTAATCTATATAATAAGCAAGTTATTAATATTTGATAATTACGCATACCATTCCACATTTGACCTTTCATAATTCACGCACAAACACACACCATCCACGCACGCATATACTCGTATACTTAAATGCGCGTTCTTTACATGCCTAAATATAACAAGTCTAAAACTAGCCTAAGTACAGACTTTTATAGATATATCATTGAAAAATTATAATAAGTGTGTTATCCAATCTTAATGTAACGTACATTTCACCATTAACCTTTTATTTTCTCGACTTGCATACATTGTTCACATATTATGTACAAAACTTAAAAGCTGTTTTGATTCAAATGTACAGACTTAAAAAACTAGCAGAAGATTTAAAACTAAAACTAAAATCTATGTTAAAATGGTATTCAAATTGTCATGTCTTAAACTTACAATGAGATGTTTGTAAGGCAATAGCCAGAGGAGTTTTTAAAGGAAAAAGAATTCTTTGTTGCTCTACGTTTGTAGGCGCATCATTGGTGCGCTTCTTCAGGAGCTCTTTAGGATAGGAGAGGAGTAAACGTTGAGAACGATGGAAAAAATCTGTTTTCGTTTTAAACAAAATCTATTTTGTTTTAAAACTTAAAATCTATTTGGTTCCGGACAATTTACACATTTTAAACAAAACAAAAACATTTTAAAGACCACTGTATCAACTAAATTTGCCCTGTACAAGTCTATGCTATTACACTGCTTAACAAAACATGCTGATGATGGCCGACGCCCGACACCGGTCGGATCAGGCTATCAGGGGAAAATATCTCTGATGAAAAATCTAAAAATCTGGCATAATAACACTCACACGACTTTCTCATGCTCCAGAATTAATACAATTATAAAAATCGATAAATTTTTCTTGTAACTTTGAAGTTTTATTTATTTCCTCTAATTATTAATATAAGGGTAAACATTTTTCGAAATATTCTCTAAATTAGCTACAACGATTTTTCTTTTAATTTGGAATGTTCACTGATATAAATCTATTAATTTTATTTGAATTTTTTTTTTTTTTTTAAAGAAGTTGATTTTTATCCGTCGTAGCATGCATATTAGATTTATTCCTGACCGGTTTCGGATATTCATCCATCGTCAGAGCAAATTCACCAAGTTTGTGTAGAGAGTTCACTTCAACTAAATGTTTCTGTAGACTCACACTTGTTGGTTGTATGTATGTGGGAAGGTATTTACCTAAGGTTATAACCTTCCCACATACATACAACCAACAAGTGTGAGTCTACAGAAACATTTAGTTGAAGTGAACTCTCTACACAAACTTGGTGAATTTGCTCTGACGATGGATGAATATCCGAAACCGGTCAGGAATAAATCTAATATGCATGCTACGACGGATAAAATAATGGCTGTTATCCAGCATTGCGGACCCAGCCACATTTTCAACAAGTTGATTTTTAGTTTTAATTTTGCGGCATCAAATTTCAAATATTTTTTGGGTGGGGATTAGTTCTTTGTTTATTGGCATGCTCTTCATTTTCCTGGGATTAGTTTGATATTGTCCCCCCCCCCCCCCCACCATCTCTATATTAATATTAGGATAAATCCGCGAAGCATTTTGAATTTTAAAGAAAATTGGTCATTTTATATATAACTAGCTAACCCGATCACGCTTCGCTGCGGCTTAGTCTGATTTGTAGGCTTAACCATGGGTGATTTTGATAATTTGTTTCGATGCTTTGGAATACCCAGTCTACTAATTCTTCTTTTGAATGTACAGTGTTGCCGAAATTAGATGGGAAGGTGATTTTTTTCCCGTTTTCGGATTTGTAGGAGCAGTGCCGTGACAGAGTTCGAGTAATTGTTTTGAAAATATGGCAGCTGCTAGATCGTTTTGAAGTTGAACTCTCATATTCGTTGTTAAATGACTTTTTTTTTTACTGTGCTCCAAAGAGTTGAATATTTCAAGCTTGCATGCAATTCATCAGCTGGTGTTGAGCGAGGTATCACTGGAAGCGTTTGCCTGAAGTCACCGGCTAATAACACCAATGCTCCACCAAATGGAACCTGATTATTTCGCAAGTCTTTCAATGTATGGTCTAATGCTTCCAATGACTTCTTATAAGCCATTATACACTCATCCCATACAATGATTTTGCACGCCCGAAGAACCTTTCCCATTCCTGATGTTTTAGAAATGTTACATGTTGGGTTTTCTGTGAAGTGCATGTTTAAGTCATGACAGTTTAAGAGCTGAATGCGCTGTTCTACCTCCTTCCATCAACGTAGCAGCAATACCTGAAGAAGCAAGTGCTAACGCAATATGGCCGTTTGAACGGATTTTAGCTCGGAATTTCCGTTTCCATGGGAACATCGGAATAGAGGTACTTATAAATAGTTGAGAAAGAGGTTCAGAGAGTGAGCCACCATCGCAACGCGTCTGAGTCTGTCTATTTCTGCCAACCTCGCGAAACGCTCGGAGAAGTTCCCGTTTCCGTGGGAACTTCGGAGTAAAAAGTATATATAAACACTCTTATATAGAAATGCAACGTTGTGTAAAAATTTCAAGTCAATCCATCGACTACTTCTCGAGTTTTGCGGCCACAAACATACGGATGCTGAATTTTTAATATATAGATTACATGGAGTAAGATTGGGTCGTGTGAGTGTTTCATACCAGATTTTTATAGTAGTTACCACAATATGCACATAATAAGCTACTTAAATTATTTTTTTTTTATAACCAATTTTAAGAGGCTTAGGGAATTGGCCAGTGCCACTCTTCTTGGCTGGTTTACTATTCTTTCTCTGATGGGAGCTCTTATGGCCTTCAGTGGGGCGTATTTTCCCGTTAACAGGTGATTTTTTTCTGAATTTTTGATGAATGTATCTTGTTTGTTGTGTAATCTTTTGTAAAAATTGTTGTGCTGTGGTTGTTGATGAAAGGAATGTGTAAGTAAGTCTATGGGTGTAGAGTGTCATGTTTGTAATGTGGGGGTAGAGGAGGCACTTTGTGTGATTGATGTGCAGTCCTATTTTTTTGTATGGTCTTGTATCCCCGTTAGTTTGTGTCTGTTTGGCAGTTTTCCAATGTTGTAATTCATATGCCCATATTAGTCTTATGGTAAATTGTAAATTTTGAAATTGTTATCCATTTCTAAATTAGATCGTTTAGTATAAATTTAAAATTATATTAACCATAATATTCGAATTTTCAAAGAGTCACAAATATTATGCCAACAAATCTGACTTGGTCGATTAATTCTTCATAAACTGGTAAATGAAATAAAAATAGAAAGCTCCGTAATCAAAACTCTTTCCTAAACGCCCTAGAAATAGGATTCCACTGGGAGAGATATTTTTTAATGAAAGATGATGAAAAAAAATGAAAAAACAAAACAAAACAATTAAATAACATAAAATATTTTGTCGACCGTTGTTGAATTAAGTTTTGAAGAAATTTGGTGAGGATCGGTCAAGAAAAAAAAAACATTCAATTATGCCGACGTTTCCACAGAGTTTCCTGTCTTTATCAAGGCTTTAATATATATAAACAATCATGAAGATGTGGAATAAGAATTTAGAACACACACACATTTGTTACATCGCAGAAACATAAAAAAGAAAAACATAAAAATGTTTACTTTTCTCTTGTTTCAAATCATCTACAGAAATGTTGATGAAGGAATTTCTGTAGATGATTTAAAATAAGACATATGTAAAAAAATTTATGTTTTTCTTCTTTATGTTTCTGCGAAGTAACAAATGTGTATGTTCTAAATTCTTATTCCACATCTTCATGATTGTTTATGTATTTAAAGCCTTGATAAAGACAGGAAACTCTCTGGAAACTTTGGCATAATTGAATGTTTTCTTTCTTGACCGATCCTCACCAAATTTCTTCATATATAATTTATTTCAACAAGAAAGGAATTTACAATATATAAATATATATTTATAAGTAATGAATAAAAATTTATTTGTCGATATTTTATAAAAATTTTAAATAATACAATAATAGTAAAATATATATCATTCATAAAATTTTAATTGAAAAGTTTTCAATGAAATATTTTTTGTTATTATTGAATGGAAAATTAATTATCAAACTACTTCGATAATTTCATTAGAATTTCTTGGCACTAAAAATGATACAGTGCTTAAGGAAACTATAGTAATTTATCATTACTAATAACTACTTCAAATATACGTATCCTGTTCACCAGCCAATTTCTTCACTTAAATCAATCAAACATTGATTATACAAGTTTTTTTCTTTTTTTTTAATACATAGTTTAAACATTAATAAAAATTAAATTGTTCTTAATTTTTTTTTTATTATGTTTAATTAATAACAATCGCATTTTTATTGATATTGTTTAATTTTTTTTTATTTATTATTTATTTATTTATTATTACTTGAGTGAACAGTATCTCTTATAAAAAATTTTTAGTTGCTTTTCCTTGATAGATCATGAATTAATTATATTTTTACAATATATTAAAATTTATTTACATAATATTCAATTTGTTATACACTTTGATAATCACAATTTCTCTCCGCTTTTGGAAACATAAAAAATAAATTAGAAAATTGAAATAAAGAAACTGTTATTAATTTCTTTTTATTTTATTGAATTTCCCGCCGTTTTTTTTTTCATTTATTATATTTTTATTCTTTCTTTACATCCGTATATTAGAAAATAGGAATAGACAAGGTGTGAAGAAGATTGTGGATTATCCACACTTATCTTTCATTTATTCATGGTCTAGAACGAATGGTTGCTGCTACTTCAAATGTCGATTTTGTACGCTTTTTTTTTTACCTTTATGTTCTTCTCTCAGTTATTTATTTATCCAAGAGAAAAGCTTTATATTTTTTTTACAATTTAAAATCTTGCAAGTATTGTCCGGGAATAATTTAACAGCATTATGACTGTAATATTATTATAGTTATTAGCGTCACAATAAATTTTAATGTAAATAAAACAGCAAAAAGATGGAAAATCTTACTATAAAAATAAAAAACTTTGATTCCGATACAATTATTTTATAAATAATTATTTCTCATTAAAAAATAATAAAAAAATCATTTGCCAATAGTAGAACCAAAAAAAAAAAAAACAAAACAAAAAAACAGGAAATCTGCTCATCTCTTTCGGAGGGAATTGGTGCCGTGCGACTTCGGAAGATTTATTTTGCTTCTCTGCTAGTGTGAGGATTTTATTCTAATGTCAAAGACCTCTTCCAAGAAACCAAGAATGTAATTTTTTTTGTGGGTCTCAATGTCATACCACAGTATTTACTAAGAATCTTGTTTTTTATAAGGGCTGAATATGCAGTAGAAGTTATGCGGCCAATCAAAGAAGATATCGGCCAATGAGTTCCGGTTTTAGACCTGAAGTAGAAGGCAGTAGAAAAAAAAAAAGAAATTGATACAACAGTCTAATGCCATAGCAGATTTTTTATAGTCACCAGATCCCAGTCCCTGTCTATACCATAATCTGGTTTTCACAACCAGAAATATTTAGCCCCGACCACTCTTATCAATGGAAAAATCAACAATAGTCAGCATTAGCGGAAATATCTGTAAAAAAACTCCCAATGTAATTTAGCTTTAGTTCGGGCCCAGGAGAGGTGAGAATAAATACAATCTAGGACTTTATTCTTTTATGATTGCATTAAAAAAATTCATGGCAAATAATGGGTAATTTATTACCTATTATTGTATATTAAATATCTATTTTGTTTGTTTAATGTATCATAGTTTTAGGAGATCCTGGTATTAACAAAGATTGAATTTGACGAGATGATGAGGAATTGAAAAATAAATTTGTGTGAAGCGATCACATGTTAGTTTTTAACTAACAGTTTCCTTGACCTTATCTTATAAATTTGATAGTACCGGGATATATCATTCTTTTTTTATTTTTTTAATTTGCGGGCGTCACCATCTGTGGTCAATGGCGCCTGGAGCCTTCTCAATGCATTGCCGGCCTTCTGACAGTATGTTCTCTCGTTATAGACAACACTGTCTGTAATATTACCGAATATTGAGCCGTAGAGGATCCAGGACGGGATATAACATTGACAGTGTCTAACCTAACCGGGATATAACATTGTCAGGGTCTAACCCAACCGGAATATATCATTGACAAGATCTAACCCAACTGGAATGTAATATTGAGAGGGTTTAACTCAACGGGTATTAACATTGACAGTGTCTAACCCAATCAGGATATAACATTGATAGGGTCTAACCCAATCAGGATATAACATTGACAGTGTCTAACCCAATCAGGATATAACATTGATAGGGTCTAACCCAATCAGGATATAACATTGATAGTGTCTAACCCAATCAGGATATAACATTGACAGTGTCTAACCCAATCAGGATATAACATTGACAGTGTCTAACCCAATCAGGATATAACATTGATAGGGTCTAACCCAATCAGGATATAACATTGATAGTGTCTAACCCAATCAGGATACAACATTGACAGTGTCTAACCCAACAGGATAAAACATTGAAGTGTCTAACCCAATCAGGATATAACATTGATAGGTCTAACCCAATCAGGATATAACATTGATAGGGTCTAACCCCCAATCAGGATATAACATGATAGGGTCTAACCCAATCAGGATATAACATTGACAGTGTCTAACCCAATCAGGATATAACATTGATAGGGTCTAACCCAACCGCTGTCTGATATTCCCTAAAAATAAATATTGTCGGAAATATAAAGAATTTGTTGACCGTTGATGAATTATGTTATGAAGAAATTTGATAAGGATCGTTCAAGAAAAAACATTCAATTATGCCAACGTTTCGAGAGAGTTTCCTGTCTTTATCAAGGCTTTAATATATAGAAAGTCGTGAAGATGTGGAGAAAGAATTTTTTATTTTATTTTGTTTTTTCTGTAGATGATTTAAGGACAAGACACTAGGTAACTTTTAATTTTCCTTTTTATGTTTCTGCGATGTAACAAATGTGTATGTTTAAAAATTCTTTCTCCACATCTTCACGACTATCAATATATTAATGCCTTGATAAAGACAGGAAACTCTGTCGTAACGTTTGGCATAATTGAATGTTTTTTCTTGACTGATACTCACCAAATTTCTTCATAACATTGTCGGAAATAAATATTAGATTAAAATCCTATATAGCTTTATCATACTATTAAGTTAATGATATGAAGAACCACGTTTTAGCAAAATTGTTCAATCTGGAAAAAATAAAGAAGAATTTCGTGGAGTTGCTTTCCGGTACCTTCGCAACCTTATTCTCTAAAGACTCCCAATATCAAGATTGAACTTTCTGCAATATATCATTTTTGAGCTACAATGAACAGACATTTTTTCTCACTCACAGCACATATACACGCTCACTCGAACACGCACAACGAGATAAAGGGAAAGAGAGAACAAGAAAAGCTAATTATATTTGTTATTTTTGTATAAATAGGATAATATTAAATGCCATTCATTTGTGATAATATTGTGGCGTCGTATTTCTTTTTACAGATTCACCCTTCTTAATAATGAAATTCTCTGTTGAATAAGTGGGTTGGTGCAACAATGTTCGATAATATCGTGAGATTATGTTACAGATGCTACAGTAATTCTTTCTCTTCGTTCCCTGAACAAGTTTCAAAACTAAGGGAAAAAAAAGTAACGCTTGCTATCGCGGACATAATCTCAGATAATTCTTCTCACCTTTTTTAAAAAAAAAAAACATAGAACAATCATGGTCTGTATGTAATTTTTAAACTTTTGTATAAACTTGCGTTTTTTTGTTTTTGTTTTATACCAATCTAGGATGAGTAGACGGTAAAATTTAAATATATTTCTGTCTCTCTGTATTTCTGTCCTTCTAATCCAGTCTGAGTACACAATTTTCTTTTCCATTTAGAATTAAGAAAAATGCGATCTTATTTTTTTTTTAAAACACAGAAATTTTTTGGATTAGGCACACTTTACATTCTGAACTCTCTTTACTTCAAAGATACTAACTCTGTTAATAGTTTATTACATATTCATTCTTATAGTTAATTAGGGAATCAACTATTTAGGTTCATGTCTGTGCTGAACATTTTGCTTCCATTGCGAGAATATTAAGAACTTGAGGAGCTAGTTCTAAATACTAAAAACCGAACAGAATTTGGAAAATATATCAAAGATAACATCAATCTATTAACTGGATGAATTATATGTTTATTATTAAGAGATAATGTCAAAGGCAGATGAACTAACCACAAAGTAAATTTTTACATTATTGAGGCCTTTGATCAACTTACTAATATTACAAATGTAAGTTAATGTTTTTAAACAAACCAAAACAAAAATAATAGATCAAAAAAGAGGAGCGTCAAGGGGACGGGTCTAATTAAATTAATAGAAATAAAAATACTGATTACATATACATACATATATGGTTGTTTCTTGCTCTTATGCCATAATTTATTCACGGTAATTTACTCCAAAATATAGTTATCACTCTATTAACTACCATTTTCCAAGTAAACTAATTAATTAATTTCAAATATTCCAAGAATTAATTGATCATTATAGATGTCTTTTAATTGATTCTGGATATCATTATTTACTATGGTTTGAAGTTGCTTTATTTTATATTAAATTTTGTACCACTGATATGAATCAAATAAAATATATATTAATTAAACAATTAGTTAATTGATTAAAGTTTATTTGATATTTTTTTTTCAATAGTGTTTCAGGGGGTCTATTTTTACTTTACATTAGAAAAGGTGATGAATAAAAAAATTTACAAAATGAAAAATTAGAAAATATATTTTTGTTTATTTCATACTTCATTATATTTATTAAAATATATTATATTTATTTATTCAAATATATTTTATTTAATTTATATTCCATGACGGTGGCCATGAAAGTTTGGAATTCGCTAAGGAGTATGCAACAATTCATCTGCCGAAGCAACTAGCCCTGAAAATGGGTGGCGCTGTAGTGTCGTGCCTATACTGTGCGTCAAGACTGCAGGGTCATTAATTATACAGCTTATTTCACACTACTATTATGTCTTGACATGTAAGAGGGTCTGAGCACAGAATGGTCGCAGAAGGGTCTGGGCGAGAGTCCGCCTGCAGCCGTCGCTGGTGCAGATTCATGGTGGTAGTAGTAAATTCTCCTTAATCAAAGATAGAAATTAGTAAAATGTTTTAGAAGAGCCTATCTTCCTTTAAGGATGTAGTTCTTGGCATAAGATCATATGGGAATCTTGGCGTAAAATAATTATATTAATAATTCTCTACATCTTCGGGTAGATAAGAGTAGGAATAAGTAAGTAAATAATTGTGCTATTTATTGTTGTATTTTGGATGACACTAACTTAGAAGAAGTTTGTCCCTATTCGATCAGTCAAGCTGCGTTGAAGGCACTGAGTTTTCTGTGTACACTTCCAAGTAGATACTAGAAAGTTCTAGAAGTCTTGAAGGGTTTTCTTCCTTTAAGAATTTACTTCTAGTCTGGGCAGGTCATATGGGAATCTTGGGGAATAAGGAGGTGGTAGATAGATTGGCCAAATTAAGCGCCTCTCTTTCCTGTCACTGGTTACGAGCCTGCTGTTGATGTTTCCTTGGGCACATGTCCTGTCAAGCTTCCAGGTGCTTATCCTCTGGACGAGTGCAGTACTTTCATGGACCTCTCTCAGGCATTTGGTTGATTCCCTTATAGAGGATTCTGGTTTAAGGAGACCGTGGGTTGGAAAAGGATGTCCATAGAACAGTTTAGGCTATTTCTCTTTAAGATTATGATCTGATTTGTTCGCACTGCTGTGAATCATATGGTTAGATGGATTTCTGTCCTATATCCAGTATTCACTGACAGTTCATTATCTTGATTGTCTCTAAAAGATTTGTTGTGAATTTTTATATTTAATTTTAACTATTGTGAATTTTATGATTTCTTATCATTGAAGATGTAATAAAACATTTGAATTATATTTAATTTAAAATTGTTTTACCAGCATAATTTCTGAATCTTAAAATAATAATTTACATTAACTTAAGGGTAGTTAGTATTTCTTTTAAAATATTAACAACTATGTACGACTCCTTTGATTGTTATACCATGGATGCATTTTAAATACTAAATATGCTCTAAATATATATGTCTTCTGGTTTTAGTTAATGTTAACAACCCATCACACCTTTGCCAAATCTTACTAAAGTTACGTCATTTTTTATTTTTATTTTTATCTCGCAAGTTATTTTTAAAAATATACACTCTAAAACAAATCTACTAGAAAAGATAATATTTCATATGCTGCTGCTATCTTACCTTCCAAAAAATTCATGTTATTTATTTACTACAGTTTCATAGAAATAAAAATTTCATTCCTCAC
The DNA here is from genome assembly GCA_011037195.1 of Triatoma infestans. Lineage (NCBI taxonomy): Eukaryota > Metazoa > Arthropoda > Insecta > Hemiptera > Reduviidae > Triatoma > Triatoma infestans. The sequence goes on from JAAEAF010003021.1 coordinate 26,801, forward strand.
TAAAAAAAAATCTGATGTAAAACACATGTCCATTTGCTTACTGCAATTTACATAGTTATTATAGATATTTATTGTGGTTGGGGGTCCGCACAGCTGGAGAGAGCATCAGAGATATTTTCCGTGTTAGCCAGCTTCGATTGCGTGATCATTGACCCATTTCGGACGTTCGCCCATCACCAGGATATTTTGTTAAAAACTGTGCGATTATACACAAAACTCGCACAGAACAAAATCAGTTTTTATACACATATGTGATGTTGTCGCATTGTTTTATTAAGACATCCTTATGGTGGGCGAACACCTGAAACCAGCCGATGACCACAAAATGAAGCAGACTAGCATGGAAAATATCTCTGATATTACAAATACATTTCTTTCAAATTTAGAATTTTTATTACATTTTAACAGTTTACAATATTATAAGACCTAAAAGACCATTAAAGACCATTTTTCAAAAAAAAAAAAAAAATTCAAATAAATGTTATAGTTCGATAAATGTGTAGTTTGTAATAAAGTCGATGGTATTTTTATTGAAAATATAAAAAAACACAGAAAACAATAAAAACTTTTCAGTAAAGTCGCGTTTTCAGGCAACAGATATTTTTTTTCAGCCTCGGGATTTTGGCAACACATTTTTTAACCTGCGGGAATGAGGAGGCAGGAAACATCCGCAGGTGGAAAAAATGGGATCTTTAGGCGGCAAAGCCAAGATCAATCCTCCCCAAATTTGACGTGGTGAGAAACAGTGGCGCTTTTAAGGCTAATAATGGGCTACAACTACCTAAATAAGCATCTTAAAAAAAAATAGGGGTAGTTTATGCTCGTTATATATCATTTGGAGGAAATGGACGTGCAACATTTACTGCCATGTCCAGATCTTCACGGCATTCAAAAGAACATCCAGCAAGATAAGTTGGTTTTATTGATATTGGGCAGCAAGATGCCTGAAAGCTTTTATGCCAACCGTGGGTTATCCTCCATTCAGCATCTTGACATTTTTCCCTATCTGTACCCTAGGCCGCTAAAAATTGCTACATAGAATCTCATTTTCATAAAAGACGCTTTGACTAATTTCTCATAAATCGTTTCTCTTGTACTGCCTGAAAATTGTCTGTGTTCTCATTAGTAGACATAGTCAATACATGGCAGCACTAATTCAGCTTTATTATTGATGAGAACCCTAAGAAATTCAACTTCTCTACACAAACTGAGGATTCCTGAGTGCTTCTAATTTCCGCCTCGTAGCGTATAAAAAATGTAGCTCTTTTCTCTGATTTACGGGCAGCCATGTTTACTGCCCCATTTCTTCAAGGGTGTCAATACTTCCTATATATATTTTAATTTGTATTTAAAATATTGCTGAAAAAAATTTATTTTTGGGTTTTCCGGAAGAGCTGTGACGTCATGCTTGCCTCTAAAGCTATTTGAGATTTCTTTCATACCAACTATATAATGTTTACGAAGTTTGAAACAAAACCTTGGAAGTATCACTTTGCTAAAAGTTTTTCAATTTTTTTTTTTTGCGATTTTCTCAAAAATGATCTCTTTGTTTGAAACTTTTTGTTTCTCAGAGCGAGAGAGAGAGCGTATGAGCGAGAGAGTGCAACAGAAAGAATCGTTTAGGAATTCAGGGAAGCTGAAGATTCAGCTTTCATTATCTTTTCAGAGGTTTACACAGTGTAATAAAATTTAATATTCTTAACCGGATGTTTCCCAGAAAAACTAAAGCTGAATAGAATAATTCCTGTTTATAAAAAAAGCGGTAACAAAAAGGATTATTCAAATTATAGACCAATTTCTATCATTCCAATTTTTGCAAAAATAATTGAAAAATTAGTTGAAAAAAGATTAAGAAGTTACTTGCATAAATATAATTTAATAAACAATAAGCAATTTGGCTTTAGGAAAGGCACCTCTACTATAGATTGCATTCTTGAATTACTCTCAAAGAATGTTTGCCCGGCATTTGAATATAAACGGAGTGTTATTGCCAAGTTTCTTGATTTTTCAAAGGCGTTTGACACTATCTCTCATGACTTGCTGATTGCTAAATTATCAGTATATGGCATACGAGGAGTTGCGTTGCAATTTTTCAAATCTTATCTTACTGGTAGGTGTCAGATTGTTGACGTTAATGGCCATAAGTCCAAGACAATGAGTATAGCAAGTGGAGTTCCACAGGGTTCGATTTTAGGACCTCTCCTTTTCGTCCTTTATGTCAATGATTTACCTTGCATCAAAAATTTAGAGGTATTACAATACGCAGATGACACAGCATTGGTCACTACTGGTGAGAACTCCATGGAATGCAATAAACATGCTGAATTAGCGATAAACCGGTTGGCTAAATACAGTGCGGAAAATCATTTAATAATGAACGCATCAAAAACACAGGAATTAATCTTCTCACTAAAAGAAGAAAAGGTACGCACGGTGCGCTATCTAGGTATAATACTAGATACTAAATTAAATTATGGTGCCTTAATTGAGGAAAAATGTGAGAAATTAAGTAGACTGTGTTATTTGATGAGACGACTGACTGACGTACTGAGCATTGAAGGACTGAAGACGGCCTACTATGCGCTGTTCCATTCAGTCATGAGTTATGGCATAATGTTGTGGGGAAGCGCGCCACTAGCGGTGAATGTGTTTAAGTATCAGAAGAAGGTAGTTAGAATAATATGCAAGGCTAGAAAGGATACAAGTTGTCGCGAACTATTTCCGCGATTAGGCTTTCTAACACTAACCAGCTGCTATATCCTTAAATGAGCCATATTTGTACTAGAACATCCAAATAAGTTCCAGCGTAGAGGGGAACTACATAACATTACGACAAGGCAAAACAACTTATTGGAGGTGCGCGCATATCGAACTTCAAAAGTTGGAAAAAGCCCACTATATATGGCCGCTAAAATCTATAATTGTTTGCCTGAGTCTTTGCTTCAGGTGAAAAATAAATTTAAAAAAATATCTTTAAAAATCTATTTAAAAGTAAATCACTTCAGCCGACCATGTGCGGTACCTGGGACTATACCTCGACAAGAGACTCACCTGGAATCCTCATACACGACTTAACGAATAGAATTAAGCAAAAGATATAAGCTTCTAGCCAGACTACTTGATCACCGATCAAAACTAACACTTCATAAAAAAGACAACTGTATCTATCCCTCGTAGCACCTATGTGGACTTACAAACTCTTCAATCTAAAATCCTCCGCCGCATTGTAAACGCTCCATTCTATGTCAGTAACCTAACTATACATAAAGATCTCAAAATTCCTTTTATATCCGAACTTACTAAAAAACTTGTTACTATAGATTTCACAAAAACTTATCAACACATCCTACTCCATTAGCAGCTAACTTATCCTCAACCACACTTCCTTCCAACCCCCGAAGGCACTGAGGCGTCGTTGGCCTCGCGATCACCTTGTTGACTAATGGAGATCATCACTGGATGATCACCATTCAAGCCATTCACGCCATTTACCACCCTTACCATATTTACTTATTGTACCATTTTGTACAGTTGTAAATGATAGATAAAAAGTTAAAAAAAATAAATAAATAAATCTAAAAAATATCTACCAAAAAATAAATTTAAAAAGGAACTTAAAAAATATTTACTAAATAAAAATTATTACTCCATAAACCAGTACCTCAATAAATGATTGAAACATTTTCTTTTATTTTGACTCTATTCTGTACCTTTAGTGCTGTACGAATAAAGTATCTATTTATCTATCTAATATCAGTTAAATGGTTGTAAATTTCCAACTTTAATAAGATCTTTCAATTGGAAGTTGAAATGAAGTATCACGAAGCAATTGAAAGAACCATATCAATTTTTTAATTATTATTATTATTTTTTTGTTAATAAAATTTCTTTGAAGTAGATCAAATTCAACAAGTCCTTGGTTACATTCTGAATGGAAACTAATTTTGTAGTTATTAGCTTGTATCAACGGACTATCTTACCATTTGTACAAACTATCCTGATTAGTATTCTTTGATAGTAATGCCAAGATAAACATCACCAAATAAAAATATAGACTTTTATTTTTAAACTTGTTTCATGATTGATTGCTTGATTTTTTTCTTGCTTTTACGATTGTATGTTTAGATGCCTACGTTGAATTTTTTTTTTTTTTCAAGTTTACTTTGTTTATTTGTATGTTAGTTTTTTTGTTGTATTTTTTTTGAAATCACTTGCAACAGACATATTTTTAAAGAACTAAATTAGCGAAGTAAGAATAAAATTCTGTCTAAATACCATTGACTCGTATTTTAATAATGTATTTATCACTGTCAGGGGTTTGAAACAAAAATGGAATTTGGACAGAAGCCTAATGTCACACACCAGGACCCAATTCTCTAGGACAAATGAGTAAAATTCAAATGTTATGCCTATATTTGTCTTTAGAGTGCGTGCCATGTTTCCTTTTTTTTATTTGTTGGAGAATACGGTGTATTTTAAGACCTTGAAAGGTTTTGGAGCCTTGCTACAGAGACCAAAATAAGTTGCCCCCTCTCGGCCAGGTTACCCCAGGGCGAGATCACCTGAACGTCCAAAATCCAAGCCTCCTTCTCCTTTCGTCACGACCGCTACCTCCTGATGTACTACAAATCTCCTCAGTTCCTGGGCCCTTGCCATTAACTTGACCACCTCGTGGTGACGAAGGACGCGCCCCCCTTACGTGACGGGGCACCTTTGGATGATGTGCGCTATGGTTTCCGCTCGCGAGCATCCCGCCCTCCACCATAACGGCCCAAGTTGCCCCCTTCTGCCCCGAGACGTCCTCATCCTACATGGGAGGCACCCCGCGTGCAAGCGAACAAATTGTGTGAATCCCCGGCCGGAAAGGCCCCTTCCATCGTTGGTCAGCCAACAAAGAAAATTGTGAATAAAATGAAAGAATTTTGAAATTTTATCGATTTTACCACTTCTTTTTTTTTTTATCAAATTATTTTAAATGTTCAAAATTAATTGCAGATTGATCTATTTTTTCTTTAAAAATAATATGAAATAAGTATAAAAAAAAAAAAATATTCATGTAATTTGTTACCACTAAAAAATGTAACACTAATTGGACAAGTCTGACGTGTTGGTCTAGTGGCTAGCGCATTCGAGGGTTCGATTACCGTGAGGGCAAAATCGGGTTGACCCAGCGCCGTGATAAAAAGTGGGAAGCTACAGTTAGTAGCGCCCTAGGTAGCGAAGGCCGGAACTAAACGGCATGGGGAACTGCGGCGTGCTTACAACACGCTCCCTATTCAAATCGCCGTCTGACAAGCGTTGGCTCTGTTGCGCCATAGCGCATAATTGGGTAAAAATCACTCATTTCACGAATTAATTATTCAAAACAATTATCGCTTAAGTATTGCACTTATTTTGTTTAAAACAATTAAATACAATTCCTAAACAATTTATTTCAATTCCACTAATAGTACACCTAGGCATCATTAAATAGTGCATTAAATTGTGATGCACAACTAATGCAAACAAACACTGGTTGATAATGATAACCAAGCTCGTTTCTCCTAGGGCTCTGCGCATCCTATTTAGAACATACTTTTCTATCAAGTATAGGCTCACAAATCTGAGCGCTTTAATTCGACCAATATTATTCGACTAAAATTAAAATTGAAATTTCAAATTATCCTGATCGTATACAAAATTTTAAAAATTATCATAAGATGATCATATTTTCTCTTAAAAAGTAAGAGTGAGTAAATGTGACATTTTTTTAAATATTTAATGGGCCTATTTAGCCTTATCAAAATTAAAATATTATTACAATAAATTTATTATATTTAATTTATTAACCTGTAGATGATTATCTTTCTTTAATGTTTTCTTTTTTCTTTTTTTATTAAAGTATGATTAATAAATTATACCTTTTGGTTGCGATACAGTCAGTTTAAATCAGTCAAGACACGTACTTTTTTAAATTGCTTTATTCAGCACAACACAAAGCCACTTCTAGTAGTAGCTGCAGCTTTTTCTGAATGAATAAACTAGCTGATTCTTGGACGTGTTTTGACTGGTTTACAAACTAATATACATTTTTAAAATAAAAATAAAAAAAATCTGGCGTGAAACACTCCTCTTTATTTTTCTATTAATACTGTTTCAATTTTGTGATTTTCTTCATAATGTCTCAAACGTTTTTCTATAAACTTGGTGTATAATATATATTTTACAGGGGGCTCTGTTTTAATAGAATAATACAAATTATTTTGTCTTAAGAACAATATACACTTATGGTGAAGAATAGCAGGAAGTTGTTCCAAGAAAGATAAAATAAAATTCCTTATGAATACATAAATTCAAAAAATAATAATTTTGGTATACTATCTACAACACATATATAACTTTTATTTGAAACATTACTTGGGGAAATTAATTTTTTTTTATTTCGAGTATTTTTGGAATATTCTTGTAAAATCTTTAACGATTTCCTTTAAACTTGGTATGCTAGCTGCGTAAGATATAAACGTATTACTTTTAATTGAAACATTCCCCCCAAAAAATTGATTTTTAGATAGTTGTGCGGTATTCGTGGCGTTAAATTCCAAATATTATATGCAGTAACCAAGTATATTGAATAGTAGTATGTAGTATATTGGATAAGAACTGTGAAATGTAATTGGTGTGTTGTATGCTTGTAGTGGTAGCTTGAGCGGTTTTGTAAAAGGGCTTGTATGTATGTTTGAGATAGAAGTATTAGTAATAGTCAAGAGAGCACCACTGTTTTTAAAATAGATATATTCTCCAAGAGAAATTAAGTTACTTTAAAATATCACAATAATAAGCTGGCTTGAAAAGAATGTCTTCTCTTTGTCCGTTCAGTTCCTCCCCTGTGAGAAGAAGGGGGTAGTACAATGGCATCAAGCCCCAGTAACTGTACTTTTCTACCTGAAATGTCCTTTTGCAAGGGAATTGTCACATATTTTTGATATTTTTGATTTTTTTCAAATTAATATATTTTTATGTTTCTTGCATCCATCACAACTGTCAGAGAAGGTTATACCCTTGGATTGAGGGCAACATAAGGCAAGTGCACCAATATCTTCTCTCCAAAATGATTGAGACGGATAAGAAGTGGGGATATAAGAGAGGTTATAAAATTGGTGTTAGCAGTATGGGGGGGAGAATTAAGCTCAGAGGACTATTTAGGATAGTAATGACATTATTTTGTTGATAATGTGATGGATCCGGACAGAAGGAAACCAGTCTGTTTGCAGTAGGAGCTTTTGAGTCCAATGTTTTTGGTATGCGCTTACTAGGACAGAATATAATCACTTCTCTATTTGCCAAGATAATTACTTATCACCCCCACCACTTCAGTATTTATGCTAGGAATGAATGTGTAAAATTTGAGTTTAATAAAAGTGTGTTATTTTATATTTCTTCTTCTTCTTTGTTGGCTTTACAGCCCATTATTGAGCCTTAGCCTCCTCTATTCGCCTCCGCCAGTTATCTCTATCAGTTGCTGCAGCTTTCCAATTCCGCGCTTTCAGCAAAACTGTGGTATCTTCTCCTAATACCATCAATCCATCTCAGTTTGGATCTGCCCACTCTTCCTCGTGCGGTCAAGTCTTTTTTCCAAGACCTTTCTAGGCACCTCATATTCTGCCATCCTTGCAACATGCCCTGTGTATCGTAGCCTAGTGAGCCTAATTATTTTAACTACATCTAGCTCGCCATACATGTTCAATATCTCCATATTGGTTCTTCTTCTCCAGCTTTGGGCCTCCCTAACTGGTCCAAAGATCCTTCTTAAAATTCTTCTTTCGAATGTCGAAAGGATTCTCTCGTCACTCTTGGAGATTGTACATGTTTCACATCCATAGATGAGTATTGTGCGGATCAGAGTTTTGTACAACAGGATCTGCGTGTTTCTAGAAACAAGACGCCTTTTTATATGACGGTTTAGACCGAAGCAGCATCTATTAGCCACCATCACTCTGTTTCTTATCTCTTCGGATACGTTATTGCTTTCAGTAATCAGCGAACCCAAATAGCAAAACCTATCCATTTGCTCAAAACTATAATCGCTTATTGCGATAGACTGCGGCTAAAGCCAAGGTTGTCGCTCCACCAGCATGCATATATTTTGTTTTTGCCTAGTTCACCTCCAGCCCGAGCTTCTTAGCCGCCCTTTCCATATCGAGAAATGCCTTCTTCACAGATCGAACTATCTCCTGATGATGTCGATGTCGTCAGCATAAGCAAGTATCTGGACAGACTTAGGGAATATCGTTCCACTTGTCTGTATCCCAGAATCCCGCACTACCTTTTCTAGGGCCAGATTAAACAACAGACATGCCACTGCATCTCCTTGTCTCACACCTTTGCGCGTGCTGAAGCTGGATGAGTGGTGCCCTTTTATACGCACAACGCCCTCCGCTCCTTCCATCGTGAGTCTAACAAGACGAACAAATTTAGGTGGAATACGCATTTCCAACATGGCCTTATACAGCTCTTCTCGATTGATGCTGTCATACGCTGCTTTGAAATCTACGAAAACATGGTGGGTTTGCAAATTGAATTCCCTCCCTTTCTCCAGTATCATATGTAGGGAGAATATTTGATTTCTAGTGGATTTATCTCGCCAAAATCCACACTGATACACCCAACTATCTCAGCATCTACATAAGGAAGGAGCCTTGCATATATGACGTTGGATAGGATCTTGTAAATGCAATGTTATTTTGTATATAATTGAGCTTAATGGAGGTAGAGAAACTCGTGTGAGTGATTCACACCAGACTTTTTTTCTATACATTTATTGATGTAAATAATGTTATTATATTACTTTCTTTAACCGCTGTAAGAGGAAATACAGGCAATCATGTGCAATTTTCGATATCGAGTTTTCACTGGAAATAACACACCTTGAGTCAAAAAAATGTGGTTTTTAGAAAGGTGTGCGTGTGTGTGTGTGTGTGTGTGTGTGTGTGTGTGTATGTGCAGTAAATAGCGTACCTCTAATAATAATAAACTTAAAAAAAATTTCATGAAATCTAACAGAATCCTAGGATTCATAAGTAATTTAGTAGAAAGTTACTAAGCTAAAATATATATCCTAAAACCGATTGGACACAGTTGTTTTAATTGAATGGAATATGACTCCAGTTTTGGTAATTGTTTCAGAAAGTTAATTGAGCGTTAGTTATTTGAAACCAAGACTGGTGGTATAATGGTGTGACAGGAAATTCACTTGGCACCATCTGATTCTTGTCCAATAAATAGCAAAGCAGGTTGATAGGAGGATAAAATGGGATAACGACATAGTAAATATCGACCTGCATGTAAATATCCTACCTTAATATAGATGTATATAATAGCACTAGGAGCCAAATCAAATGGGACGTAAAACCCACAAGGAACACCCCCTGGGATTCATGTGAATTAGTATCTTGCACTTATATTACAGTTTCCTTATAGCAATAAAGCGCCCCCTCTTACATAAACCACAGAACATTACTAGTTTGTTTGTTCAATTCATTTTAACCAACATTAGTATTTGTATTTGAGTAATCCAGATTGTTCATTATCGCTGCTGCTGAGTTTGTGAGTTATTTACTCGCATACATGCTACTATGAGTTATCTCATTTCCGATTAATTATAATTTATTGTCAAATATCCAGTGCTGTGATATTTTTATTGATTTTATACTGTGACACTCAAAACGTGTTTTATCAAGCGCATTTATTATATTTCTAATTGATATATTTTTCAAATTTGAGGATGCATAATAAATATAGTTTGGAGAGGGAGTGGCTATAAGCCAAAACTACTGAAAGGGAAAAGCAGAAAGTAGTTGGGGGGGGTGAGATGATTATACACAGCGTATAGTTGTCTGTAAAATGTATGTGTAAGTATCAGTGAGAGTGTGTGTGTGTGTGTGTTTATTGTGAACTAGAAGTTGCCAGTGGATTCACAAAACCCGGTCAACCAACTTCCCCTGTACGAGGGCTAGTTATCCAAGTATATTGGATAAGACCTGTCAGAGAAAGTATACTAAGATTGAGGGCAACATAAGTCAAGAGCACCAATTTTTTTCATTCCAAAATTAATAAGAATTGGAGATTCAAGAGGGGCTATAAAATCGGTACTAGAGGTATGGAGGAAAACAAACTCAAAGGGCTATGCAGGAAAGTAATGACATTATTTGCTGATAATCTGATAGCTCCGGACAGAAGGAAACCGGTCTGTTTGGAGCAGGAGCTTGGGTACACCGACTGAACAAAGGAAGATCTGTGGCTTACTGATTATGGCCACTGTTTTCTAGCCTGAGATCGCTCTTATCACTGAATGCTGCTGCTTGGTGGACAGTGGCAAGGAAGAAGGAAAGAAATGAAGATATTTAAAGTAGTCAAACTGCACTAAAGGCTATACTGGAGCTCTAATTAGTGGGCCTCGCTCAGAGAAGCAGAGTACCAGAGTAGCTCTTTGGATAGTAAAGCTTTTGTACTTTAAATTTAAACCTAACTGAGAGAGACCCCCCCCCAAAAAAAAGCTTCTCGTAAAATCATTTTTTTTCTTTCTCTTACTCTTAGTAAGAGGAAGTATTGTAATCGTGTCAAATTTTCGATATCGAGTTTTCACCGGAAATATCCGTTTCGAGGTCCCCTGAGTACAAAGAAGTGTTTTTAGCAAATGGTCTGTGTGTGTATGTATGTAAACAGCATAGCTCAAAAACAAAAAACCGTAGAAATTTGAAACTTGATATTCCGTTTAGATATCACCATGGGATCTGACGGTGCGTCATCTGTCAAAATTCCTCAACCGGAAGTACCACTTACTGTTTTTTTTTTTTTTTACGTTTTTGCGATTTTCCTCAAAAATGGCTCTGACGATTTTCTTTAATCTTGGCATATCAACTACACATACAAAGAGCTACAACTTTTATTTGAAACCTTTCTCTGGGAAAATTCATTTAAGGGCACTTTTTGGGGAGGGGTGGGGTTAGGTTTTCATCTAAAGTGCTATTTCAATTTATTGGACAATTCGCTCATATGAATAATGTTAACTAGAATTAGATATATTGTTGAAATTCCAAGTTTTAAATAAATCGCATAACCGGAAGTGCGTTTACTTTACCACTTTACTAAATAGTTTTTTTATCTTTTTCGTGATTTTCTCAAAAATGGCTCCGATGATTTTCTTGAAACTTCTTATATAAACTATGCTAAATATAAAGATCTACAACTTTTATTTAAAACATTTCTCTAGGAACATTCATTTATAAGGGCACTTTTAGGGAAGGGGTAGGGTTATGTTTTTCTTTAAAGTGCTATCATAAGTTGATTATACAATTCTATCATCCAAACAAAATTAATTAGAAATAAATAGATGGCCAAAATTCCAAGTTTCAAGAAAATTAATAAACCGGAAGTGCGCTTTTACTGAACAGTTTTTTTCTCAGTTTTCGGCGAATTTCATTAAATTTGGTATACAAACTATAAAATTTGTCAATTATAATTTTGAGAACTGGAGTAAGCAAAAGTTGTGTGAGTGTTTCACACCAGATTTTGTTTTTTCAGGAAAATGTTCCATATAAATAGTGTATGAAGTTTAAAGAAAATCTCTGAAACTATTTTCAAGAAAAACTGGAAATCACTATTTAATAAAGTTGCCCTTCCAATTGTATCAAATGATGCGTATTTAAATGGAATATATAATTCGAGGTTCCTGTAATTTTGCTTGTATGAAATATTTTGTTCACGAAAACGTCGACATAATAATCTATTTGTTAAAAACTTTTCCTTCGTGCTCAGGGAATCTCAGAACATGAATTTCTATTGTAATCTTGACTTCGAAAGTTTGTCATTCTTTCAATATTGCTTCCTAGGAATTGGAGAAATTAATATGAAGAACTATCTTCATAAAATGGTTGGATAGTTTGGCGTCCTACACTGAAAGCTTTATTTATTTATTTATTTTAACCAAGGCAGCAAGAGGAACCGTTACTACTATACCGTTATGGTTCTTTGCTCAATACGAGGGGCTTAAAAAGATAAAGCATTACACCAAAGGGAGATAGAAAGGTAATTTGAATCCATGCCAAAGTATCTTCCTTTCTGCCTTATACTAACTGTAATAATATTTTCCCTACCATTTTATCTGCTATTTATGTGTGTGTATGTATGTATGTATGTATAAACCTATCTTCACTTAACATAATATATAAGAAGATATTGATATGAGTGACAGATATTTAAAAACTAAACCAATATATTCTCCCTTCCTTTTTTTTTTTTTGTTTTTCTTTATTCGTGTTATTTTTTTATATTTTTTGTCGTAATTGTCATACCGTTCTATACACATGAGATTTATAAATAATTATAGGCTTTGAAGTGAGTGACAATACTTATCTTATATTGTAAAAAGGACTAAAAAGAATTATTTATATGACCTTCTTTCCTTTCATTCAACCTATAAAGTTCTGCCACTCAAATTTCATTCGATTCGAAAATCGAAATTTATACATCGTCTAATCATCATCTTCTTAGACTAGTCCTTCTGCTATATGCTAATTTCAGGTGAGGCTGTCTAAAGAGCTACTTCCGTCTGTCACAATCCAAAGCCAGCTTCGATGCTCACGATCCTCCTTTCCTAGTCCAGTCCATGGACTTCAAAAACATCATTCATCCTCGTCCTCTCAAAATTTCTTCGCCTTTCTTCGAGGTCACTTACTTGGCCCTACCAACGCAGACTTATGCTCTTCTAGTACTTGTATGGCTGGTTTTAAATCAAGGTTTACCCGGATAGTGTATTCCAAACGTGATCTTAGAGGTGATAGCTGAGAGGTTAGCGTACTGGACTCCGACGCGGAGGAACTGGGTTCGAGTCCAGCTGTGCTACCATTACATTTTTTCTTCCTAGGATCCCCTACAGCTCACTGTCCGGTGATGGACAATGTTGTCTGTAACGAAGAACACTGTCCGGAGGCCGGCGTGTACTGGAAGGCTCCGGGCGCCAATGGACCATAGATGTTGACGCGCCTTAAATTAAAAAAAAAAAAGAAAAAAAAAAGTGATCTTTCCTGGACATTCTTTCTATTATTTGGTGGTATCGCCTTTCTCTTTTTTTTAAATTTTTTTTTATTATTATTTCACGGGCCATGGAGAGTTCAACTCTAAGCTCTATGAACTGAGATTGAAAGATTCTCCGAATTGCGAATGCGGTGAACGGGACCCAATGCACCACATTCTCTTCCGGTGTCCTCTCCTCGACGAGGCGAGAATCCATTCAAGTTGATAAGAAGGGGAGAGAATTGGCCGGGAGACTACAAAGAAGTGACCACGAGTGCTAAAAGTTTTAAAGACTTTGTTGTGTTTGCTCGAGATGGTCATAAGAAGGACTAGAGACGGTTATGTAGAGGTCCGCCTCCCCTTGCAGGGACGATAACTCGCCTACTGTGTAGGCAAGGCTAAATGACCACCTTAGGCACCGGTTTTGGCGCTATGCGCTCGGTACGGTATCTTGGAATGTGCGATTAATAATAATAATTAATAATATCTCTGTTTTATCTGAAATATTTTCCAAAAAAAAAAAAAAAAAATTGATTCATTCACACAGAATTCTCATTTAAAGACAATTGGGTAAAAACTAAATTTTCAAAACTTTACATAATCGTAATAGTTCTTTTTTTGTCTTCGGTTGGCTTTACTTATTTAGTGTATACTGATATCCTTTAGCATGTTATCCGGTTAAGCTAATCACCATCAACAAAGCCTCTTTCCATCATCCATCTCCTCCTCTATGTCCTCCCACCATCTTCCTCGAGGACGACCTCTCTTCCTTCTTCCTGTAGGCATATTTTCCTCGATCATTTTTGGCCACCTTGATACTTGCATTATTTCACGTGGCCAAACCAAATGAGTTTCCTAGTGCCAATATCATGAAGTATAACAACTTCTTTATAACAACCTACTCCTGACTTCGGTGTTGATCGGAGGATGTGCTGAAGAAGCGATACTCCACAGTTTCTTCTCTAATGATCCATTTCTAATGTGAGGAGCTGTTTCCTGGCTTTTCTCTTCGAGCTCCGATGTTTCGCTGCCATTGAGCGTCACGCTCTTTACCAACGCATGTCCACATTCTTAACCATGCATACTCTTTACGCATATCACATTCTTTATCATGTAATAGTTCTTATAAGGGAATATAATAGTAACTATTAATGAAGTTCCGTTCTTCTATAATAAGTCTGTACTAATTTATGATTTCTCTTTTAGTTTTTATCCGCCATCCATCCATTATCTTTTAGTTTTTATTTTAAAAAATAAAAAAGAAGTTCATAAAAGCATTAATATCATATAAAAATATATCTTCTTAACTTGAACTATTGTATAAAGGTGGGTGAAACTTTGCTTTTAACTGTACTGAAAGAGGAAGCACTTTAGTTGATTGTACTTTCAAAAAAGTAATTTTTAGGTTTATCATTTCAGAGTTTTAACATTTTGTATGATAAAAAGTTTTCAACTCTATACAAAACTTTATTAATTAACCTGTTTAAAATAGAATGTATAGAAATCCATATTTTCCAATTGTAATGATGATCATGAATTAGAAATATAAACAAAAAATTCAGATGTAAAATATTCTCAATTACTTCGACTTAAACTTATAATTGTAAATAATGAAGTTTTTGGAAACTTGGAATTTAGATAAATATGTATTTATACAACTGGGCAGATCATTACTTAGTTACTATGATTAGCTCTTTCTCTAAGGGAGGTTACTGACGTCCTAGCTAATTCAAAATCCTAAAAGAATTTTGAACAAAAGTTTCAATAACAAAAGTATAGTTTTCAAGTAAATAGTTTGTTTAACAAATTTAAAAAAAACCCACTGGTATCGTTAAGAGAAAAAACGAGGAAATCTTAAAAACTGTTCAGAAATTTGCACTTCCAATCCAACATCATCCCTTATCTAGAGAATCTTTTAAAATCAAGATTCGCGACAAAATCAAATAAAAATGTTTGGTCAATTTTGGTTTTTTATTTATTTATGGATACTTGTTGCAAAAAAAAATGTTTTTGCGAGAGAATTGATTTTGACTGACAATAATTAAATAATTCAAAGCTAACAATGCTGATCTTGATTTTTGCTTCCTAGGAGCCTCTTCGTTGTCCATCCCGTATGGACAATGTTGTCTGTAATGAGAGAACATTGTCCGGATGCCGGGCAGTGCAGTCGGAGGAAGGCTCCGGGCGCTAATGACCCCCACATGTTGATGTACCGTAAATTATTTAAAAAAAAAATCAATAGAAAATGCGCACTTACGTTATGGTAAAAGTAATTATTAAAGATTATGCCAGTCAAAAAGCGACCAATTAATGTAGAAATAGATAAAAATGTAAAGTATAAATGTTCTTATTCAGTTATATACCAAATATTTCAATTTAAAAGAATTAATGACAAAATAAAATAGATCGTTAATTTTCTCCTGGTTACAATAATTACTTATTTTATCAAATTGTGGGGGTGGTCACTAATTCTTGTAGCGAAAAGATGTTTGAGTCTGTAGTTAAAGCTACACTATTATTGTCTGTGCGGCAGACACCCAAGGCGAGGTGGTGAACAGCGGACGAATAAACAAGTAAATTATAAGATAAAAGAGAAGAATTATCTCAAATAGAAGAAGGATGAGACTTACACTTTGGTGACGGTAAGTGGTGAATCGAAGTGATGATGAGGTAACAGGCGGACTGGGAAAGGAAGATGTGGCGTGTGGGTGTGTCTGTCGAAAAGAGGAACTCAGGTGAAGGGGATTGGAGAGCTCTGTAGAAGCCGGTGACGCTGCTTTGAAGCGGCAGTGATGGTGAGTCCACTAAGGCAAAGGTGGATACAGTCTCCTGAAGGTGATGGCGCGTGGAGATGATTCTTACTACTCACCGAGGAGTCAATATTAATTATTGGCTTGTATAAGGCGATACAAAATTTAAAGGTGAAATCACAGTACAACACAGGCTAAGAAGAACAGAGTGTTATATCGGTGAGATGTTGAATGCAAGTGAAGAAATTCTATAGGAATAGAGAACGTTTGAAGGGTGTAGGAAAATAAGTAAGGCGCGAACCCCGAGAGATAAAAGGCGCCGACAATCCCATCACCAAGAGAGAAAGAGTGGTAAAAGGCGGGGAGGCGTGGGAAATATGCGGACGATGAAATAATAATTTAGAAATAGCGAGGCAAAGTTAATCCGTCAAAGGTACCGCGACCTTAACAATTATATTCAAGTCCGATATGGGCGCTCAATTATATTGGTCAGTTGAAACTTACACAATTACAGTTTTCTTAAAGCAAATTTATATTTAAATCAAAATGCAACCGAATGCTTTTGTAAGAGTTGAATGTGATGTGTTGCAAGTTAATCCATTCTTTTCTTGATTATTAAACTTTTCTTGATATGAGCTGTGGTAGAGGAATGGAATTTGAGATAACGAGATTTCGCTAGATCATGGACAAAAATGAATATTCAGATCATTATGGATGTTCGATACGAAAAATGAAGCATTAAAGATTTTCCGAAGATATTTTGACTGCAAGTATTGGGTGCGTTGGGTATTGGAACGTCGACCCCCCGTACTTCAATACCATATGACCAAATTGATCTTAGTAACCGTAGATATAAAAGTCTTTTGGTGTTTAAGTTAAATTTTAAACTTGATGTGGAGCTTTTTGCGAGATTATAGCGTTGGTTAACTTGTCTTTTCAGTCTGGTTTGTGGATTACATGTTAATCGTCTGTCCAGATTATATCCGTTGTAACGTACATTCATAACAAATGGAATAGGGATTTCTTTTAATGAATACAGGGGGGTAGGATTTTTCGGCGAAGCGTAAATACTACGCATTTTGATTTGATTGGATTAGTTTTGATTAATAAGGTCTGCAGCTGCATGAGGTGCGTCTGAAGAGCCCTAATAGAAATAACAGGATCAAGATGAGGAGACAGAAATACGGATATGATAGTATTTGGATGCTGTAGAATATTTGCTGTGTACAAGGTGAACAGGAGAGGTCTAAGGATGCTGCTTTGGGGGGACACAACCTCTACCCAACTCTATATAGAGCAGGACTCCTGCGGCTTCACAGCTGACCCTGAAATATCTCTCTCTTACAGATAAGATTTTAGGATATGCTAGTAAGTATGAGGAAGATCCCTCAGCTTACAGCAGCAGGCCCTTGTGCCTGCCATACTCTATCAAACGCCTGAGCGATATCAAATAAAAAAATAATACTTGTCATGTACAGCTGATTAGTTTTTCAATAATTTAATAAAAGAAAAAAAACAGATAAAGATAAAATAGAGATTTTCTTATTTTGTGTTAATCAGTTTGTAGTTTACTGTGAAAGACTGTATAAGAATTTTGAGTTTTGTTTGATGTATTCAACCATTGTGGTAGCACACTTATGAATTTCTTTTGTATTGAGATTGTTGACTGACGTGTACTGCATTAGAAAGAAATAGTTGGTAAACTCATATATATGATTTATTAAATATTAAACTAGACGTAAAGCAAAAGTATTTTTCCAAAGCCACGATTTAGTTATTAGGAAACTAATTTCATCATAGGAAGTATCGTATGTAATTAAATTACAGATGATAATAAAACCCTAATCTGACATAATAAAAATAAAATAGTAACACACTCCATTACCTTATTAGTGGTCTGACCTAATTCTTTTAAAAACTTGGTACCGAAAGTAGTTTGGTGTATATGTGTGTGTGTGAGTGTGTATACATATATTTCGCTGAAAACATTTTTATTTTCTCTTACTCCTAGTAAGAGGAAGTATTGTAATCGTGTCAAATTTTCGATATCGAGTTTTCACCGGAAATATCGTTTGGAGGTCCCCTGAGTCCAAAAAAGTGGTTTTTAGCAAATGGTCTGTGTGTGTGTGCGTGTGTGTGTGTGTGTATGATGTATGTATGTATGTATGTATGTGAACAGCATAGCTCAAAAACGAAAAACCGTAGAATGTTCAAACTTGATATTCCATTTAGGTATCCACATGACAGTACGTTATACGTCAAAATTTCTCAACCGGAAGTACCACTTTACTAGTTGTTTTTTTCACTTTTTTGTGATTTTCTCAAATCCAACGATTTTCTTGAAACTTGACACACCAACTAAACAACAAAGAGCTACAACTTTTATTTGAAACATTTCTTCGGAAAAATCCATTTTAAGGGTACTCTTGGGAGACGGGTGGGATTACGGTTTCCTCTAAAGTGCTATTTCAGTTTATTAGACAATTCTGTCATCTAAATAATGTTAATTAGAATTAGAAGTGTTGTAGAAATTACGAATTTGAAAAAATCTGATGACCGGAAGTACGTTTACTTTTTACCACTTTACTAAATGATTTTTTTCACTTTTTCGCGATTTTCTCAAATATGGCTCCGTCGATTTTCTTGATACATCGTATATAAACTACGCATACAAAGATGTACAACTTTTATTTAAAACATTTCTCTGGGAAAATTCATTTACGGGCACTCTTAGAGGGGGGGTTATGTTTTTCTCTTAAGTGCTATCATAGTTGACAACCAAAAAAAACTAAATTATATCAACCAAACAAAATTAATTAGAAATAAATAGATGGCAAAAATTCCGAGTTTCAAGAAAATTAGTTTACCGGAAGTGCGTTTTTACTGAACAGTTTTTTCAGTTTTCGACGAATTTCATTAAATTTGGTACACTATCTATAAAATTTGTCAATTAAAATTTTGAGAATTGGAGTAAGAGAAAGTTGTGTGAATGTTTCACACCAGATTTTTCTTTTTCGTATTCAAGAGACCTCAAATATGTATTTTTTTTATGATAAACTCAATTTTGACAGGATCATAATACTTCCTCTATTAGAGAATTGGAGAAAGTAAAAAAATCAAATAAATCAAACAAACAAAAAAATTGATGGCTGGATAGTTCTGCCTTTGCTTCCTCACCACCGCTACATTAAAAAAAAAAAAAAAAAAAAAAAAAAAAAAAAAAAAAGCAGTTGGAAAATAACTGATAAAGAGTTATGATGTATGGAGTATAGACTGTCCATTATTCCTCACGGGTTGTTATAATCTTTATAATCGTTTGCAGGACTCAATTGGGAACGCCAATTTTCCCCTATGTATCTGTAGCCTTGGAAAAACAATGCTTCTTCTCTTTTTTCTATAAATAAATCATCACTTTGTATTATTTATATAAAATTTATTTTTCCAAATTTTCATTAAATTTCTCTTCGTTCTCTTAGTTATTTGTAAACTCTGCACTGGTATGAGATTTTTGAAATATAGTGAGTGTATGGTGAAAATTCCCCAACATTTCAAATGATACTTAAATTGAGTACCCTCCTACCGCCGGGATATCCGGTTTGTTAAAAATCTTTTAACCAAAATTTCCTCGAATTTCCAAAAAAAAATTGATAAACACACATAAAAAGTAAATTTTTTCTTCCTAGGAGCCTCTACAGCTCACTGTTCGCACTGTTCGGTGATGGACAGTGTTGTCTGTATCGGAAGCCGGCAGTGCACTGAGAAGGCTCCGGGCGCCAATGACCATTATGTTGACGCGCCTTAAATTAAAAAAAAAAAAAAAAAAAAAGGAAATCAAAATCATGACCAAATAAGAAGCAGTAAATTATATTGTAATAAAATGAATCTGTCATATTCATATTATTTAATAAAGTACATTGCACTTGAGAATTCTGTGGTAATTAACCCTGTTTGAAGGAATCTAATTAATCAAAATTCAATTTGTCAACTAAGTTTTGGAAATTAGATTAAACCCAGGTCATCCTTTAACTGTGAGATAATATATATATATATATATTTATAAAACGCCATATTCAGGGTTCTATAGTGCAGCGTATGCAGACGGAATTAGCAACATTAACGATATAATATTTATATATTATTTTTTTTTTTGCAAATGTTTCTGCACACGACTGAACACAATTTAATTGAAAGGTTTCTTAAAACATGCAATCAATCTGTCCATTCATTAACTTTTTTTGTCATTACGCTAATTTTAGTTTTATTTTATTTTATTTATTTTTAATTCACTACAACACACCGTATCACATGCTGAATCTGTTGAATACAGGAGAGAGAGAGAAAGTGACTTGGTCCTGAAAAAAAAGTAGGGAGATTCCTCCCAATAAAGGTACTCCCTTGTAATTTTAATATATTTTCAGAGGAGTGGTTGCTTATAATTATTGAGCAAGTCCCGAGAAGCGTTTTAATCTTCTGAGAGGATTATCAAGGATGATAAGAGAGAACAGTCTTTGGATAAGAAGGTTAGGATGGGGCGGATATGGTATCATGGAATTTTTTATAACGGGATCTTATTTAGCTAATGGACAGAAGGAATTTTAAGATCAGTGTGGAGAGTTAGATTGGAGATATATAGTAAGGAGTAAGGACGCTACAATTAAATTCATTATTCAAATTTCCCTAAGGAACAAAAGCTTTGGGTGATTAGACATTGGCGGCATTAGCGTAGGTGCTGCTCGGACACCTTTGAACATTTTAAAAATTCAAGCTAAACCATTTCCTTAAAGTTTTATATGGGCAAGTAAGCGAATCAGGGAACACGGTGAGACTGCAGTACTCGAATCAGACTACATCATCTAGTGAGACGGCACCACGGCGATTATATTAATTTTTTTTTATTTTTGTTAACGTCTTAAAAACCAATTATCACTCATTATAAGATTAGCTTACCAAATTAAAACTTCATTCAATCACATAATTTTATTCGAGGCAAGAAAACATTTTCAATAATGGTGTTATTTAAGTGGAAATTATTTACATAGAAATTTGCATTAAAAAGAATATTTTGTGTATTTAGTAGTTTGAGATGTGGTACATCTTTTCTTTAAAAAAAAAAATCTGGTGTGAACACTCACACAACTTTCTCTTACTCCAGTTTTCAAAATTATAATTGACCAATTTTATAGTTTGTGTACCAAATTTAATGAAATTCGTCGAAAACTGAAAACAATGTTCAGTAAAAGCGCACTTCCGGTTTACAAATTTTCTTGAAACTCGGAATTTTGGTCATCTATTTATTTCTAATTAAGTTTGTTTGGATGATAGAATTGTATAATCAACTATGATAGCACTTTAGAGAAAAACATTACCACCCTTTCCCTCCCCCTAAAGCCACCTAAAATGACTTCACCAGGAGAAATGTTTCAAATAAAAGTTTGAGCTCTTTATATGTGTAGTTCACAATACTACTTTAAAGAAAATCGTTGGAGCCGTTTTTGAGAAAATACCAAAAAATAAAAAATACATTTCAGTAAAAACTCACTTCCGTTCATCCGATTTTATCCAAACTCGAAATTTCAACAACACATTTAATTCTAATTAATATTATTAAGATGACAGAATTCCATAATAAACTGAAATAGCACTTTAGATGAAAACCTAACCCCACCCCTCTTCTCGCCCAAAAGTGGCCCTTAAATACATTTTCCCGGAGAAATGTTTTAACTCTAAATGTAAATAAAAGTTATAACTCTTTGTATGTGTAGTTGATATTTGAAGTTTGAAAAAAATCGTCGGAGCCATTTTTGAGAAAATTGCAAAAAAAACAAAAAAGTAATTTAGTAAAGTGGTACTTCCGGTTGAGGAATATTGTCAGATAACGTACTGTCAGATTCCATGGTGATACCTAAACAAAATATCAAGTTTCAACTTTCTACGATTTTTCGTTTTTGAGCTATGCTGTTCACATACATACGTACATACATACACACACACACACACACAACACACACTCTCTCTCTCTCACACTGACCATTTGCCAAAAACCACTTTTTTTGACTCAGGGGACCTCAAGACGGATATTTCCGGTGAAAACTCTAAATCGAATATTTGACAAGATTACAATACTTCCTCTTACTAGGAGTAAGATAAAGTAAAACCTTTGAACATTATTTAATGTATTAGGAGTATTAAAATGATGTTTTTATAAATTCACAACTTAAAAAGTAGATATACATTAAATAAATATTTGCGGAGGTCCCGGGTTCGAGTCCAGCTGCTCTTAGATTTTTTCTTCCTAGGAGATTCTATAGCTCACTGTCCGGTGATGGATA
Organism: Triatoma infestans; assembly: GCA_011037195.1. Taxonomy (NCBI): domain Eukaryota; kingdom Metazoa; phylum Arthropoda; class Insecta; order Hemiptera; family Reduviidae; genus Triatoma; species Triatoma infestans. The sequence goes on from JAAEAF010003021.1 coordinate 48,930, forward strand.
GTGTTGTCTGTAACGAGAGAACACTGTCCAGAGGCCGGCAGTGCACTGAGAAGGGTGCGCAATGACCATAGATGTTGCGCGCCTTAAATTAAAGAAAAAGAAGAAAATTAATATTTTTATTTCAAACAATAATGCAATTGGCTCAATCATTTTTTTTAAGTAGCGCATTGACAACACTCGCTATAGAGTCTCCCCTAGCTTAGGTCACAACTACGACTCAATGCCCCTAAGTGTCTCTTTCTTGTTAAAACAAAAAAAAGAGGTGCGTTCATATTTCCATCTAGAAATAAAATAGTTGATATTCGTTTTTTTTTTTCTTCGGCCTTATTTCAGCATCCATATCAGTTTCTGCTAGATCAAAAACACCTGCCATTTCTTCCCAAAAAATTGGGGAATAAATCTAAATAAAAATGGTAGAATATAGATTTAAATAAGAAAAAAAATCCTGTTAGTGAATTTAATATGGTTTCTAATTCATAGCCCATTATGAGGATGTTTTGTTAAAAACTGTGCAATAACACAGCAAAATTAGTTTATACACTCTGTGCAAGTTTATGTACTCGCATTGTTTTAACAAAATATTCTGATGTTGGGCGAACGCTCGAAACCACAAAAAGAAACAGGCTATCTCAGAAAATATTTTTGATGCTTTCCAACTCTGCGGACCCAACCAGCTAACACGGACATATCCAGTATAAACTTTAGAAGTATAAGGGGTTCTCTGTGGTTGATGAAAACCCCAATGGTTTTAAAATTTCCAGCTGTTCGGCCGGGTTGTTGGAGCAGTTTCCATGTAGTCTAAATTTTGTCATATGCTATTTTTTCATGGGAATCACGTATAAAAGGCAAGCGTACTCTACATTATTGCCAATTTTACTGCCACTAGGGGAGTTGTAGCCATTCCCTGTATGGGATTGATAAATCAAGTTCAGTTGATAAATGATCAGTTTTATTTTATTTTTTTTGAAATATCTACGATTTTTCTGTTGTTATATTCTATAATTTAATGGCAGAATATTTCCTATAATGGATGCTGTGTCCGATAAACTAATTCAATATCCTTTTATAATATAAATATGGACAATCAATAGACTGAATAAACTTTTCATCTATTTTTAGATTCTCCTAATTGTTTAGGTTGTTTAGGCTTTCTGTCCAAATAGTGGTGCATAGGTAAAAAGGCTCTAATATACCGGGTGTAACAGCAACCTCTGGCAATACTTCGGGATATGGTTTGTTAATTTATTTGGAACAAAAAATTTCAAATGAACCATGGTCCGATTCGTTCGCCTTCAAAAGTTATTCTTCATTTTGGAAAATTTTCAATTTTCCTACTTTTTCTCATAAAATTGATTATATCTCAAAAACTTTTTCACATAAATTATATTCAATTACATCTTTGGAAAGAGCATTAAATTTCCTATAATAAATAGAAGTTTTATTTTAATTTAATTAATTGTAAAGTTTTTCAGTGACTTTAAACTCAACCCTACAGCGCTTCTACTGTTAAAAACAACTTTTCATTAGTATTTTCTTATAAATTTCTCTAAGGCTACCGTATGGTCCGGTTACAGAAAAAATATCTACATTTCACCAGCTTTCCAACGATAATAATATCGTGGGGTTTCTTTATTGTTTTGTTAAAGAAAATACGAAATAAATGTAAAAAACAACAAAATGCAAATTGAGAACTGTTACAAAAATATCCTATGTATCCTAAATATCTTACAAAAATATTGTAGATAGTTTTTCTGTAACCGGACCATACGCTAGCCATAAAGAAATTTATAAGAAAATACTATTGAAAAGTTGTGTTTAACAGTCGAAGCGCTGTAGAGTTGAGTTTAAAGTCATTGAAAAACCTTATAATTAATTCAATTAAAATAAAACTTCTACTTCTTATAGGAAATTTAATGCTCTTTCCGAAGATGTAATTGTTGAATATGGTTTATGTGAAAAACATTTTGAGATATCATCAATTTTATGAGGAAAACTAGGAAAATGAAAATTTTCCAAAATGAAGAATAACTTTTGAAGGCGAACGAATCGGACCATGGTTTATTAGAAATTTTTTGTTCCAAATAAAGTGAAAAACCATATCCCGAAGTATTGCCAGAGGTTGGGTACGTAGGACTTTGGGCTTGGTCTTATTAAAGTTGAGTTTTTTAAGCGCTGTGCCTATCTATTTATTTCAACTAGGACCCTCTTAGCACTTAACTATAAATCCATAGATTCTTTAATATACATCATCAGTAAATAGGTTTTGGATAGCAAGTCTGTAAACATAATAGCGGCACGGTAGAGAAGTTAAAAACGATTTCCGGATAATTATGGTCGCAATACTTGCTTTTAATAGGAGTGAGAGAAAGTAATAAATAAATGTAATGAAAGTAAAATATTGTTAACTTTAAAAAACTTTAAAATTTTTTTTTAAAAAAACTTCTGGATTTTAAGGTAAAAAATGAACTCGTATACTACACTTGTAGATAATGCACCTCAATAAACAGTCATTAATAATGTTTTAATGGTTTCCTGAATACTTTTATAAATAAGTCCATAATGTCTTCACTTCAGCAACATTTTGTTATTTATTTTAAATTTTTTATTTAAAGTGTCACTATTTTTGGCCACCAGACAAATCACGAAACGCCACGGTATCTAGTTCGATATATACGCCTCAGTTATTACGTTAACTAGATCTAGCCAAGATGTGTAATGTACCTTTCTAAATAACCAGTTTAATTTTAGAGGATAAAATATTAACAGTTAATATTTATAAATTTAGTTACTATTTAGTACCATTTGTAAATGATACCAATCATCCAATTACCTGGTTAGGGCTATGTTATTTAATATAGGTGTGTAACTATAATTTGTATACTGATCATAAACACTAAATCAAAATGCTTGTTAGGTCCATATGAGTCCATATAAGTAATCAGTAAGTAAATTAGTAAACAGTATTATTAAACAGTAAATTAGTAAATTATTAAACAACTAGGTATACGAATTTGAATGTCCTAATAACTTACTGGAATTAACAAAAATAGTACATTTCAAAAAGGAATGCAACAATAATATTAAATCAAAACACAAACCATTTACATATTCTGAGGAGTGTCCTCCAGGGTTCGTCTTGTGGTCTTATGTTTCACTCATAAAATTGAGTTTCCGGAAATACATATTTTGAGGTCCCCAAAGTATGAAAAAAAATTAGCTAAAAAATTAGTTGGTTGGGGCCAAAGAAGAAACTTTTTATTTTTTAAAAAATTTATTCGACGTTTCGGACACTTTCCTCAGGAACTACAAAACAAAAAAATATGGATATAAAGAAAATTGTATGATAAAATTAAAACATATAACAATTAAACAATATTAGAAAGATATGATACCTTAAGGAAGAAATGGAGAGTTAAATTTCAGAGAGAAGGTTATTGTTTGGTTATAGAGTAAGGTATGCAAAGAAAACAGAGAGGGAAAATTTTTTTAAGTTGGAAAATATGAAGAGTGGTAGAAATGAAAAACAACTCAATTAATAATTATAAGAGAAATAAATGTATATAAATAAACTAGAAAATGAGTGGAAAGTATAGAAAGTTGGTATGTGTAATTTAGTGGTGGTGGGGGATGGGGCTTTTTTGAGGAAGCGGAAAATGTTGTTGTAAGAAGAGGTAATGACGTCCGTGTCTTTTTTGTAGTTGATAGATTTAGGGTTGAGACTAATGTGGATGGATTCAGAAAGAAGTCGCTTCAGGTGGTTGAAATGGGTGGTTAGCACAGAAGCATTTCGGATATCAAAGGAGTGGGCAAGAAGGAGTGCATGTTTTGTGAGGGCTGTACTGTCAATTGTTTTGTTAGCTGTGTCTAGTTCATGCTGTCTAAGTCTCTTTCGTAGGTGTTGTTTTGATTCACCAATGTAACATGTGTTACAGTTTGATGCAGTGCAAAGTATGCTGTAAACAGAGTTCGTTTTGTCATAAATTTCAATGGTGGGTCTTTGAGTTTAGAGAACAGTTTGGTGAGTTTGTTGGAGGAGTAGAGACCAGATTTAAGATTGGGAGTGATAGACTTTAGAATATGAATGATTTTGTATGAGATGGTATTTGTGTAGATAAAGAACGGGAATATAGATGGCTCGGACATGGAATGGAATATGATTTTTTAAAGGGTTATTTTTTTTTATTGTTGTGGTGGTTGGTTCCGCAGAGCTGGAAAGCATCAGAGATATTTTCCTTGGTAGCCTGCTTCATTTGTGGTCATGACCGTTTCGGGTGTTCGCCCATCTTCAGGATGCGTTTGTAAGACTGTGTGATAACAGACTTGCACAGAGCAAATTCAGTTTATACACTCACACTGTCTAACAAACGCATCCTGAAGTTGGGCGAACGCCCGAAACCAGTCGATGACCACAAAATGAAACAGGCTACCACGGAAAATGTCTCTGATGGTTGTTTTCTACTTTACGGAATTTAATTTGCTTACATTGATATCAAAAATATGTTTCCAGCGAATAGTCTAGTTACGGGTGTCTGTGAATGTACAAAATATATCAAAAACGAAAAACCGCAGGAAGCTTCAAACTTGGTATTCCGTTTAGTTATTATAACCACATTTTATACAAAGAATTTCGGGAAGAGTCCATCAAGCTGAAGTGTGTGACTCTACTGAATGGTTTTTCTCGAAACGGCTCCATTAATTTTCTTTATACGTTGTTCATTATGTACCTATACTATCACTTTTATTTGAGAAATGTATCAAAGAAAATTTCTTTTTTGTGTGTTCTGGTGGAATAGTAGCGTTAAGCTTTCCTTTAAAGTACTCCTTCAGTGCGTGTAATTATGGTTCTTACTATCTTTAGGAATATTAATATACATTAGAAGCTTTGTTCCTATAAATACCTTGGAGTAGTTTTGACTCCTCGTCTTTCCTTCCTTCCCCACCTAGAAGACAGAGTATCACAAGCAAAAATAGGCATAAACAGAGTTTGGTCAAACCTCATTCTGAATAGAAATGTACCTTTAAGCTCCAAGTACCGGGTGTTCGCAGTATTCCGCGTGCAGTTGTGTGCTATGGAGCCCAGGTATGGGGTTTTCAGTCGTACGATGTGCTGGAAAAATTGCAGAGATTTTTCATTAGGAAATGGTTCTCCCTACCTTCATCCTCTCCTAATTATATGTTAGCAATAGAAACAAGTATGGAACCTCTGGAGTGCTTCACACTTCATCTACATCTTAATTATTGCCTCAAGTTACTCTCTCTCCCGGATTACAGACGGCCTAAGAAGGCGCTTGAGGTGATAAAGGGAGGATCTTACTGGTTCAAGCACTAAGCACTGGCTCATCCTATCACGAACATATTCTTGCCAATTTAACGGTAGTTTAGACGATCTTTCGAAGTGGGTTAACCAGCTTTCTTCTTTGAGATCTAAGATTTGTGTAGCTCAACTTGAACAGTTTGTGAGTCGTGCGGTTGCTTCAGACAGATTCCTTTTATATATTTCTTTTAAGTGAGTATAGGGACCAGGTTACAGCCTCATTATCGCACGATCTTTCCTTCAATGAAGTGCGCTGGTTATTTAATCTAAGGGGTGATCTTTTATACTTGAATTTCAGACCTTGGCTCGAAAGAGACTTTGATCTGGAAAGGTGTCAACTTTGTAATTCTGGTAGGCCGGAAGATATGTATCATTTCCTTGGAGAATGCCCCCTTTTGGCAGAATTTCGTTTACTCTATTTTAATAAGCACATTCTCTCGAGAGCTGATGTAGTTTCTTTTTTATCAGGCCAAGAACATCCTCGTCCTTTGCTCCAGTTCGCCCGCCATGCCTGGAAGGTTAGGTATAGTTGGATATCTGACTCTAATTAGTTTTTGTATAGCCTTATTTTTTTTTTTCTTTCTCTCTCTCTCTTTCTTTTTTTCTCTTTTTTTGCTTTTTAACTCCCTTTTTATATCTCAATTAGTTTGTATTTTCTAGGCGTGATTTTCATTTTCGAATATTTGTATGTAATTATTGTTTTTTTAAATAACTCTTTATTTCATTTATACTTTTGGATTAATTATTTATTTATTTGATTTTTTTTTTTACCTTTTTATATTATTATACTGGTTTGATTTATCTATTTGTAGTTTAATTTGTTTAGTTACAAGAAGAAAATAATTAATTACTTTTGCAGTGAACTCTGGCAGACGACTAAAGCCATTGCTAGTATATTTTGTATATATTATCCAATGTAAATTAATTTTTCAAAAATAAATATTATTATTATTATTATTAGAAGCTTTGTTCCAATTCCAACTGATACTGACACCCAAAAAATTCTAGAAACCATGAATTTGATTTGATATTCCTTTTAAGAAGTACTACCCACCGCATCAGAATTAAGGTTTTCCTCAAAATCCATGAACCGAACTTCCGCCGACTTTACAAAATATTTCACTACAGTTATTCGCGATTTCGTCTCGATAATGTCCTCCAATAATTCTATTTATATCAACCATATTTTTTTTTTTTTTTTATGTAAATTGATGTCTAGTGAATTTTGGAGGAGATGAAACGTTAATTTTTTCTTCCAAAGTGCCACACACTTAAGTGCAGTATACAGTTCTGCCAACTATAAAATTTTGAGAAAAATTAAATAAATTCTAAAATTCGAAGTTTGTAAAAATGCTACTTTACAGAATAGGTTTTGATATTTTTTGGATTTTTATCTTTGAAAATTCCAACAATTTTTGTTACGTCATAAATACTTATCACTTTTATTTGAAATATTTTCCCCGAAATAATGGATTTTATGAAGGTTCTGGAAGTGTTAATGGTTAACGTTAAGCTTTCCATTAGAAGCATTGGTAGAATTCCAAATTTAAAAAAAATCGATTAACCGGAAGTGCCTCTTTACAGAATAAGCTTTGGAGTGCTAACTGCGCAGTTATAGGCGTATCATTTTTAATTTTAAATATTTTTGCGAAAAAATTCATTGTACGTAGGTAGCTCTGCGAATTTCTGGAGTTTTATTATTATTATTATTATTATTATTATTATTATTATTATTATTATTATTATTTACAACTGTAACAATAGTTACAACAAGTAAATAGCTGATACAATGACGGGAAGTTAGATTGGAGTAGGCATCTAGTGGTGACACTCCATTATCACGAAACGTGACACTTTATTCCATAGAGTCATGACAATAGTAGATCGTGATGCCATCTCCTCTTAAATCTCCTTAGGAGATTATCTGGTATTGTGAGACAGGAAAGTTGTTCTATTAGATGATTGAAATGAGCTACTTTAGAGGAATGGAATTTGAGAAACGAGATTTTGTTAGATCATGGATAAAAAGGATATTTAGTTCATTTTGGATAGTGAGGTGCGAACGGAAAAATGGAGCATTAAGGATTTTCCGAAGATTTTTTGCCAGCAAGGATTGGATGCGTTGGGATTTGAAACGTTTAGTCGATCCCCATACTTCATTACCGTATGATAGTTTTATCGTCTGTCTGGAATCTTGCTAGGAGTTTTCAACATTCGTTAACTTCTTGTCTTTTCAGTCTGGTATGGGGATCCATATTAATTGTCAGTCCAAAGTAATGTACATTGTTAACAGTTGGAATAGGGATTTGTTTAATGAATACAAATAATAGGATTTTTCGGCGAAGCGTAAATTCTAGATATTTAGGATTTTATTGCTTTAGTTTTGATATCGCCAATAAATCAACCAGCTCTGCAGTTTGTTCAAGTATATCTGGAGAGCTCTAATAGCAATAACAGGGGATCAAGATGAGGTGACAGAATTGCGGTATCGTCCGCAGAGATAGATATGCTGTACAATATCTGCTGTATACAAGGTGAAGATGAGAGGTCCGAGGATGTTAGGCTTGGGGGACACCAGCTCTACCCAACTGTATACAGGAGTCTGCAGCTCCACAGCTGATCCTGAAATATTTTTCTTGCAGATATGATTTTAGGATAAGCTAGATATGGTAGTATGAACAAAAGGGATATCCCTCAACACTTGAACAGCAGGCGCTCGTAAATTTCTGTATTTAAATTTCAAATGTTATATGGGGTTGGTTAAATGTTATTGGCGTTCTATTCTGGACTATAATATATGATCTTGTTCCTTTCCTTACCTCTAATAAGTTAAAATTTGAATTATAAAGACAATTTTTCATTTTATTCATAATTTGTATTAAACAGAAAAATAAGTGGTATGAGTCATTATCCTCCAGAATTTTCCTTGCATTTAATGAGTATTATGGTTCTAAAATAATGGGTTGGCCAACTATTCTAAAATTATATCGTGTGTAGAAAATTATGGTGTCGTTTATTGTATTTTTTATTTTTGCAAGCGAAATTCATAAAGAATGTGGCGTGTATGCATGGTGGACTACACTAGGGATTGTAAAGCAATCATTTCTATGCATATTGTGATTACCCACTTACTTTGGGGTTTGCCCTCGCCCACTATATATATGATAAAAGCTGTTTATAGCACGCAGTGTAAAGGAATAGTTTTACTATATATTTTTAATATATAGCCTTTATAATATGTATTTTCAACTAATGAAAATTATTTCATGGCAGAATTACACTGCGGCGGAAGTCCACTACTATTGTTTATACCCACCCCATTGTCATTTTAGGACATAACGCATGCGCTTTATATGTTGGGGAAAAAAAAATAAGGATCAAAAATACCCACGCAAGAAAAAAAAGGCAACATTTAGACTTGTTAACAATCTATAGTGTCGTGCACACTTTCTTCTACAAACTAGTAACCTGCAGATCTAGCTGGGGTTCTTGTACCGGACCACCTCATTCTATTAAAATGACTTAGGACACCATTTAACACCTGCATCTCCGACATTAATATTATTCCATACTAATCTTTAAAGATTGGCTTCTATTTTGTGCGTTTCTGTATTATTTATATCACAGTCTTTTTCTGAAAGAAATTGTTATCTTTGCAAACGAAAATCTGCTGTGAATCATTCATACGTCTTTTTCTGAATTTATTTATACATTTTTATGACATTGACAAATTTTTATCAACCATGAACTTTATTTATACTCATTCTACAGGTAAGGGAGAGATATATGTAGACACCGATAACAAAAAGTATCCTGAGGTGATTACATGACAGTCCAGAAGAGAGCGCCAGAACTTTGAAATACCCATATCCAATCTAACGCTATAGATTTTTTAAGAACTTCCTAAAATCAGAAGACAAAAAATGTTCAAAAAAAATTTATACGCTTTTCCCGTACAGTCAGTTTTTTTAAGTTTAAAGAAAGTCGTGAAAGACGTTTACGAATAAATTCCGAAAAAAACAAACAAACAAAAACAAGTTTAATAAAGTACGTACTACCGAATAACCATTTTCTTTAAATTTGAATTAAAAACAATTCTTCTACAGTGTCTTAAAAATTATATAGGTGTTTAAACCATTAAATATACTATTGAATATGTGGATGGGTCCGCCAGTGGTGGATAACATCTGATATTTTGTTATGGTGTTTGGTTCCGCAGAGCTGGAAAGCATCAGAGACATTTTCCATGGTAGGCTGGTTCATTTTGTGGTCATCGACCGGTTTCAAGCGTTCGCCCCTCTTCAGGATGCGTTTGTCAGACAGTGGTAACGCTGTTTGACACTGTCTGACAAACGCATCCTGAAGAGGGGCAACGCCCGAAACCGGTCAATGACCACAAAATGAAGCAGGTGTAACGGCAAGAGAGAGAGAACACAAGCCCGACCGAGAGAAAACAAACTCTCTCTGATACTCTCTGACTTAAGCAGGCTAGAGTGGGGAGAACCTGTATATAAGCCACTGAGAGATCTAGACATCTATCTATCAGATTCAACCATATACATCCCATCGTGTCATATCTCTACTCCCACCTCTTATTCTATAAAATCATTACAGTCCAGTGCAGTTTGTGTAAGCTTATAGCCATATTATATGAAAATGTCTCTGATCTGATATTTTATCCGTCGTAGCATGCATATTTGCCGGTTCCTGACCGTTAGTATGCTGCCAACCTTCTTACATATCAATTTACTTAAATATTTTTCTTGTATTAAACCTTGCTTGGATTTCATATTTCCTTATTATCTGTACAAACTTTTGACTGTCCATAAACTTTGCATTACGTTTCTTCAAACTTGATCTATTCTTATTAGTACAGTTTACTCCTGAAATAACTTATCCCCCTGCCCCCCCCTAATAAAAATGACTTGATAAAACACTGAGCATACTCAAGAACACTATAAAAATTTACTTATAAATTATTCTTCAAAACACGCTATTTATTATACAATATTTTCTAATGTCTAATCATAATTTGTATAATTCCACTTTGCCATTAATTAAACACACACTCACACACATAGTAACATAACCTTATAACCTCCCCACATATATACAACCAACAAGTGTGAGTGTAACAGAAACATTACGTTGAACCCGAACTCTCTACATGAACTTGGTGAATTTACTTTGACGATGGATGAAAATCCGAAACCGGTCAGGAACCATATAAATATGCATGCTATGACGGATAAAAATACCAGATAAATATACTAAATGATACAAGAAATTGTAAAGTCTCATTACTTATTGTTGATAGAATTTGATCGAAATCTTCATATCAGATCTCTGCGGTGGTGGTACTATCTAAAAGGAATTCTTTTCTTTGTTGTAATAGTTTGTTCATACACTCACACCGGCCATTTGCTTCAAACATTTTTTTTTCACAATTAGGAAAGCTCAAAACAAAACATTTCCGGTGAAAACTCAATTTTGACAATTTGGCATAATTATAAATTTCCTTTATTACAATAAGTGAAAGTAAAAAAATATATATTAATCTTGTAGATAATAATATAGTATACATTTGTCCAGTCGACCACTAGAGAGTTTCGTGATATGAAAGAACCTATTACCTAAATTGAGCTCTACGACCTTTTTTTTTTCGTTGTTTTTTTTTAATCTAGTAACTGTTTTATATTTGTTTTTCATATAATCACTGAGTTAGTGATTCAATCAAATAACTTTACTGATTTATAATCAAATAACTTTTTACTTTCTCTTACTTCTTAAGTAAGAGGAAGTATTGTAATCGTGCCAAATTTTCGTTATCCAGTTTTCACTGGAAATATTCGTTTTGAGGTACCCTGAGCCTCCCAAAAAGTGGTTTTTAGAAAATGGTCTTTGTGTGTGCGTGTATGTGAACAGCATAGCTCAAAAACAAAACAAAAAAAAACGCTGAAACTTCTAACTTGATATACCGTTTTTGGATCCGACAATAGGTTGTCGGTCAAAATTCTTCAACCGGAAGTACTACTTTACTAATTTTTTTTTTTTTTTTTTTCACTTTTTTGCGATTTTCTCTCCTACGAATTTCTTTAAACATGAAATATCTATTATATATATATTAAAAGCTATAATTTTTATTTGAAACATTTCTTTGGGAAAATTTATTGAAGGCGGTTATTGGTAAAGTGGTGGGGTTATGTTTACTTACAAAATGCTATTTTAGTTTATTACACAATTCTATCATCTAAAAATAATATTAATTAAATATGTTGCCGGAATTCTGAGTTTGATTAGAAAATCGGTTAAACGGAAGTGCGCTTTTACTGACCAGTTTTTTTCTACGTTTTTTCACCATAAAAACACTGATGGATTTCCTTTAAATTTGTTACACTAACTATGAATACAGAGGCTTATCACTTTTGTTAGAAAGTATTTTCCAGAAAGTTAATTTAAAGAAATTTTGATTGGGGGGTGGGGAGATTGTATGATATTGTACTAAATTTTCGAACTTTAATATATTCTTTATATACGTACTCTTATGTACTCTTACAATATTTCATGGACTGCGCCATCTACATGAAATTAAGAACAATGCAATGAATAGCTAAAAACTCCAGATCTAATAAAAGTTTTTAACTGAATATTGTAAATTTCTTTGAGAAAATTTTGTTGGTGTTTAACATCAATTTTATTTTATTCCATTAGTATAAACGGTCAAATATAAAATGGCGGACTTACTTCTAATTTCTGCCTAAATCTCTTTTGCTTTTTTTTTTTTTCAAAAATGCCATGAAAATTCTGATTTTTTTTTTCTTTATAGCTCACATAATATATATAAAACAGTACTTAAATAAATTGATTTTTTGCATTTTTTTTTATAAAAAATTTCTGTCGTACAATTTGATAATTTACAAAAAGCCTAAGAAAGGAAAATTAGTAAAAAAAAATTATAAACTGTTTTTGTCAAAGTAATAATTAGCTATAAATAATTAACCAATCACGGTGTAGAGGAGAAAGGTGTGAAATGTGGTGTATGTTAGGCCAATCATAAATTTAGAATTATCATGTTGACCACACCCACATTTGGCACTTTAACTTCTACACTGTGATTGGCTAATTATTTCTACGAAAAATCTGGTTTGGAATTTTTTTTTTTTTACTAAGTTCCCCTCCGTAAGTATTTTATAAATAATCAAATTGTGCAATAAAAATGTTTTATAAAAAAAAAAAATGCAAAAAATAAAGTTATTTCTAACATATTATTTACTGTTTTACATAATTTATGTATGCTCAAAAGAGAAAATTCAAGAACTTTCATTTCATTGCCCAGCTCTGTCCCTAAACGGACGTTTGAGCACCATACTTAGAGCACTCTCCAGAGAACTGTCTGCTTAATAATAATGAAGTCCCGGAGGTTCCTCTGCGTGTTCCAGGCTAATAAAGTGGTGGCGTCACGAAATTCGGATAACTGTTTCCTCTACTGTTGAGTATTCATTCTAAGAATGAATGCTAAACATAATGATACGTGTATCACTGTCAAATATAGAATCAACCGGACAACATTACTTCCAGATTATTCAGAAATCCATCCTTTATTTATGAGGGATGGCTCCAAATGATGTTCTTTCCAAAGGAAAGCATTGAAGAAAAAGATAACAAGAAAATAAAGAAAATACAACAAGTTTCCATCCCGTAAAACCTTCATGTTATACATGGTCAAAGATTTGGCAAATGTCCAGGAATATACGAGTATACACTACTCCGAATCATGTTTGAGTTAGTTCCAAAGAAAGCCACAATGGGATCTATGACATAATTGCTGTTTCTGGTTTTTTTGAAGAGTGATAGTGGTTTCTAAAATAGATTATATTTTAGTAACTTTTTTTTTCTTTACTAAGAAAGATATTAGATACCATAATGCTTGATTATAAAAGCTGATTATGAAATCCTATAAATAAGACAGTTATATATAAAATGGTTTATGAAATCCTTCAATACATATGAAACCTGTTAAATGTTTTATTATTGAACACGAAATAATTGTCAGCTATACTTTAGCGTTTCGTTTATATTTTAAATAGAACCCTCAACATTCTATAAATTACAACATAATAGTGGACAAAAATAAAGTTGTAATAGAGAAATATGTATTTAGTGAACAGAAAGGATTCTCCTACATACACCTTTGGAATTTTTACATTATCGTGCATTAGTGTGTGTGTGTGTGAGTATGCGGTTCTAAAAATTCTCAGTTCTTTTAAAGTGAAAATAAGAATTTGCTGCTCCACTTGCCCAGTTTTAATATAAAAGAATTTCTCTTAATATTCTTTATCTTTTTTTTTTTTTTTTGTCATACTTTTATACCCTTTTTTTAAATATGCTTTTTAATATACTTTTTTTTTTCTTTCTTATTTTTTACGTTAATTAACTTGACAAAATTGGTCCTTTTTTTTTTAAACTCTTAAATTTAATTAATATATTTTAATAAATAAATGTTTATTATTATTATTATTTTAATTAAAGAAACCATATTAATTGTATGTAATATTGTATAATATCATATTGATAGTAATTTCCTTTGATAAATAAACACGAGTCATATTTCAACTAAATCACAATGTTTTTTAGGTTATCTCAATCATGAATGCCATTAATTTAAACACATCATTATGGCATCTAGTTTCAAGTTCTCTCACTCTCTCTCTCTTTCTCTCTCATCTAAAATACAACGACTTCCTGTCTAAATTTAATTCACAAAGATAATGCAAAAATACAAATCATTTGTAAAAGGTTATCTTGATGAATATTTTCATTGTTATTAATAACTAGATGTTGTAATATAATTTGTAATCCAATTGGATAAGAAAATAATTTTTTGTCAATGATAATTATTGTAAAAGGGGCGCCTAAGCGCTATAATAGTATGGTGAAGGTTGATGTTGAAATAAATACATACTGGTGACAAGTGTATTTATATTTTGTGTCCCTGTATAAGAAAAAAAGAGTATACGAGAGGTTTAAAGCGGTCTGCGGAGTGGAAAGCGTTGTTGTAGGTGTCCTAGAATATATGTAGTTGAGCGTTATAGCTTTGTAGAAGTCTTGGCTGTTCTAAGAATGTTATAGCTAGATTTTTGGGACTCTAAAAAGGTGATTTAGAAAAAAACGGCTTTTGACAGAGAGCTGAGCGAAGACACTTGATTTCTTTTTATAAATAATTGCTTGAAGTTGAAGCAGTTTGAGAGTTTTATTCTGCAAATGATATAATGGAATAAACAGGTCTTTTTTGAGAAAAATTTTGCCACAAACAAGCGTTGGAGACTTCACGTTACTGATACCAACAGCCATATCGGCGCAGGTGTCGCATCTCAGCCTGTGCATTGTCTCCTCTGTGAAGCGTACTGCGCTCAACAAACGTATGGGCTTGAAATTACTAAAAAATCTTATAAAATCCAGGGCAATTCAAAGCTTTAGCAAGCATAAATACAACAATTTATACAATATAAATTTGAAGCGTCTAAATTCGACATTCAAAAATGTTGCAGAACAAGCAATCAAGAATTGTATGCAAGCGACATTCAAGACCTTATTAACTTTTATCAAGAAATCTATAACACAATTCTAAAAAAAAAAAAAAGTTACATCAAGCCATAGTTACCAGGAAGCAATCAACTGTCTACGCTCCGCTCTCTGTCAAAAAGTTTTAGCGAGAAAATCTAAGAGCTCAAAATCGGAGATTTCGCATTTTAATCTAACGGTTTTATAAAAAAATAAATTTACAAGTTTTTATATCCTCATTCTAATGATTTCAGTTTTAAATAAAAATATAAAGCTAGACGAAAGCGTTTTTACAATTCTTGTCGCCCTTGTAGACTCAAGGCAATGTGTACAAGTGCCCCTTAACTCTCTTGATGCCCTCATAAAAGCTTTGGATTTAGAAGTTCAGAGAATAAAAGTGACCCTAGGACTTCGAATATTTAGCAGTACATTTGAAGATAAATGGTGGAAGTAACTCCGACATCTACCTAAAGATGGGCGCAGAAGAAATCAGCCTAACATAAAAAAAAAATACTTATAAAGTCCTGTTAAAGTTTGTTGCGGTCTACGTTAGAACAGGAAACCCTTGCTGGTCATAGAAATGAACTTCTGGCGATAGAGTTTTGGGTTGTCCCGTGTCCAACGAGTCTGAAATTAGATGAAGAGCTGACCTTATACTAAACAACATGCACAATGCGCCTGAATTCATTTGGTCACGTTAAAAAATGATGGATAGTGAGAAGGAGGTTGCCAAAAATTTGACTGGATTACGCACCAGAGGGACGATAGAAAAGAGGCCGCC
Organism: Triatoma infestans; assembly: GCA_011037195.1. Lineage (NCBI taxonomy): Eukaryota > Metazoa > Arthropoda > Insecta > Hemiptera > Reduviidae > Triatoma > Triatoma infestans. The sequence goes on from JAAEAF010003021.1 coordinate 64,586, forward strand.
CAAAAAGAACATGGATGGAAGATGATCGGTTCATGTACATGATTGGGGTCAGACCGGAGGATATGGCTAATGGGAAACGGGGCACAGCTTAATGTTGTAAAAAAAAAAAACCCTAGACAAATAAATAAATATTATAAACTTGTAAACTATTCCTTAAAATGGAAAATCACTTTTCTACTCCTAAAGAAAATTAGAGACAAGCGGTTAAAAAACAAAAAGTTGTAGAGAATCACTTTAGAAGTGATGACTATTTTGGCATTATGTCGCAAAAACCCCATTTTGCAAAATAGAAAGTCAGGCTTGTTTAGGTAAGTGAGGGTTATTCCAACAAATGTTGTTCTACTATTAAACTATGTACTAACGTAAACGTTTTACTTTTTTCCCATATTCTGTCCGCTCTTTTGGATGAAGGGCGGGAGGCAGTATCTATGTGATGGAACCCTTTACATGGTTTAGAGAGAAAGGGTGGAAAACATTCTGAGTGCAAAAAAATGTTGCCCCAGGGAACGAAAAAGGGTTTTAGCTTTCGTCTCTGTTTTTTTTTTTTATCCTCTTCAGCTTCATTCTTATACAGGCTGCATGGTATCCTTAGCACAGCAAAAGGGTTAACAGTCTCCAGAGACTTCCTATAGCAATCATCAACTTTTTCCACGTCCATTATTACAATCATGAATATCTCCATACGCACAAATAAAATGTACATCTATGTAGGCTGTGCATTATGAATATTGTCTCAAAATTAGTTTTCTATTTTGTAATAAAAAAAATCTGGTATGAAACACTCACATATGACTTTTTCTTATTACAGTTTACATTGTTACAGATGACAGATTTTTGTTCAAATATATAATTTTTTACTAGGATGTTTAGATGTCTTCAATGTTATAACAAAGGGAGAATCTGAACATACGTAATAAAACGCACTTTTTATTTAACAAAGCATAACCTTATACTATTTACCTACTACCTACCTACCTATCCCTTGGCGCTTCGGCCCTACAAGAGTCTGGGCCTCCTCCACTCTTCTCTTTCCTGGGTGTATCTTCTCCATCTTCTCACTCTCATTCTCTTCAATAATTCTTCCACATCTCCCAGTCATGTCAATCTGGGACGTCCTTTTCTACGGCTTCCTCCCGGCTTCCCTTCCAACAGCTTTTTTGGAATCCTGCCTTCGGACATTCGTCCAACATGCCCCAGCTATCTCAGCTGGTTTTTCCTCACAAAGGCTACCAAGTCTGGTTCATTATACATTCGACGGAGCTCACCGTTCTTTCTTATCCTCCAACTCTCATTTTTTACAGACAGGTCCATATATTCTTCTGAGTACCTTCCTTTCCCGTATATTTAGCATTCTCTCTGTTTCCTTCGTAAGTACCCACGTTTCACAACCATATGTGACCACAGGTCTTATTATTGTTTTATAAATAAGGACCTTCGCTCTGTTTGTCAGACCTCTAAACTTCAGCGGTTTCTGAAGTGCGAAATAGCACTTGTTCCCGGAAGCCAATCTGGCCTTAATCTCTTCAGAGGTTTCATTCTTTTCTGTTAAGAGAGCTCCTAAATATTTGAACTGACTGACTGTCTTGAATTCGTGGATTCCAAAACACACACTATTCGAAAACTTTATACCATTTACTGCATATAAATGGACTCTCTCGGTCATAAAAATCCAAATGTAATAGGATCCGAAGAGAGGGATCTAATGCAAAGAGAGAGGGACACACAAATATGAGAGTCTCACTCACTACATAGGCCAGATTAGTGTGAGAGACTCCGTATATATACAGCTGCGCTATCCCTACAAGACAGTCTTTAGAACGGTTTATAAAGCAGTTACAACGCGTCAGCAACCAACCTTTCTCTTTATTCTGTCTAAATCTCTCGCTACCTAATTTCTATTTACGTGTAAAGTCCTGGCAGTTTTGTGTCTCTATTTTATTATACAGTGTTCAGCATTCATTCTAACTTATTCCTCACTAATTTTTCTCCTTCTAAAACTTATTAAACAAACAAATATGTTAGGTCTCTGTATTTATAGTTAATATAGCAAATTTTAGACAACTGAAAAAACTGTTCAGTAAAGTTGTAACTTCTGATAATCCGATTTTCTTCAATCTCGGAATTTTAGCATCACATTTCATTTCAATTAATATTATATAGATAATAAAATGATATAATAAAACTAAAATAACACTTTAGAGGAAAACTTTATCCACCCTCTCCAAAACCCCACTAGAAGGAACTAAAAGGAGTCACTTTTTCGGACTCTAGAGACTTCAAAACGCATATTTTCGGTGAAAACTTGATATCGCCTCACCTCCTTTCCGTTGTGTCTAGGCGCAATTACTGGGCGCGCTTGTAGCAAGGGGATACATCTGGGAAGGAGTCCCAGGGGCAGGCCTTTTTTTTTTTTGGTCTTTAAAAATTGAAACAGGGAAGAGATTTGCTCAGTGGTTAGCGCATTGAACCATTACACATTCTCGTTCTAGGCGAAGCCAGAATGGGAATACATAGGCTCCTGCAGGGGCCGCCTCCCATCACCTCTAGGCATGATCGTAATAACCAGAGGTTGATTGAGGAAATTAAGGCGGACTATCTTCTGGGGATGCCAACGGACAGGATGGTTCCTAAGCATTTCATCGAAAGGAACTTCCATATTGTCATACCGAGCAGAGGCGAATGGGGCTGCGACCCACCCCAGTTCGGTAACTCGATCTGGTATACAGATGGATCCAAAACTCCGACTGGGGTCGGAGCTGGGGTCTACGGGGGCAGGCCTAAAGTTAAAATTAAGGCCAGCCTAGGGAAGTACGCCACGGTCTTTCAGGCTGAAGTCGTGGCGTTACAACTCTGCGCTAGGGAGATTATAAGGCAAAGGATAGTGGGTAGAAGAGTGGCCATATACTCCGACAGTCAGGCAGCCCTGAAGGCACTTTCCCACACCAAATAGTCTCAAGACTGGTGTGGGACTGCCTACTTGCCCTCACCGAGGTGGGTACTCGGAATAAACTGACACTCGCCTGGGTGCCGGGACATGCGGGGTTCCTGGGCAATGAGAGGGCGGATGCCCTAGCGAGGGAGGGCTCGCAGGATACCTTTATAGGCCCCGAACCCTTCTGCGGCTTGTCCAGGAGCCTCATCCAAACTTCTATCTGGGGGTGGATAGAAGATCAGCGTCTGCGTTGGTGGGAGGGAACACCAGGACAGAGGCAGGCAAAGCTCTTCATTAAAAGACATTTGCCTAAATTTACCAAAGACCTACTGAGCCAGACCAGAAGGGATATAAGGTTAATTGTGGCTCTACTAACAGGGCATTGTAGGCTGTATAGACACATGCACCACCTACAACTTGCGGATAGTGCGGTATGCCGATTCTGCAAGGTAGAGGAGGAGACCCGGGCGCACATCCTTTGTGAGTGCGCCGGTTTGACGAGGAGTAGGTTTCTTCAATTGGGGACGGGCAATCCCGAAGCTGAAAGCTTCATGACGGAGCCGCTCTCAGCTTTGCTAGGATTGATTAGGAGGGCAAAGCTGGGGGCTGTTCTGTAACTTAAGGGGATCCACAATATACCTCAATTTGTAGGTCGCAGTGGAATGAGGCTTACCCCCCCCCCCACCGCTTCTATTCTATTCTATTCTAGTGCATTGGACTCCCACTCAGAGGACCCGGGTTCGAGTCCAGTTATGCTGCCCTTAGATTTTTTCTTCCTAGGAGCCTCTAAAGCTCACTGTCCGGTGATGGTCATTGTTGTCTGTGACGAGAGAACACTGTCCGGAGGCTGGCAGTGCACTGAGAAGTCTCCAGGCGCTAATGTCCATAGGTGTTGACGCGCCTTAAATTAAAAAAAAAAATAGTGAAACGACGGATCTTTCGCACCTTTGTCACATTACCATCTGGCCCTTAAAGTTGGTAATTATCGTTATTATCTTAGTTCTTTATAAACAATTCCACTTAAACATTGACAACATCTCCAGTACCATCTGTCTTAAACTCAACTATCCTCCTTTCCCATTTTATCCATCAGGGAGGCTTTATTCAGAAATTTAAAGATTTTTTTCTATTTCTCGCTTCTTGTTTCCCAGTCATTTTCTCCAATTTGTCTATAAGCCCTACCTGACACCCAATCCTGGCGATATTTCCCGCAGTTCTCAAATAAATACTTCATCGTGATAGCCACCTAACATTCCTCTCATTCTCTTTGAGGTGTCTTAGGAACAAGTGGGCGTGAGTTTATGGCCCACTTCCTCGCTCCGTTATTATCTTAATGATGTACACCAAGGATGAGGTGACTCCATGATCTGCCTCAGCTTATTTGATGAGTTTACGTCTAGATCTTTAGATTTTTCGTTTTCAGTTATGCTGAACACACAAAGACCAATTTCTAAACCCTATTTTTTCCTCGATAATCACTCGTAAAGATTTTCTATAAATTTCTTATCACTGCGTAAACATAAATTCTAACACTTCCGTTTGTCATATTTTTATTAGGGAAGGGGCGGGTGTTGGTGTAGTGGTTATGAGCATGGACTCGTAAGTGGAAGGACCCCAGTTCGAGTCCAGCGTAACTACTAAATTTTATATTTGTTTAATAAATATTAATAGTAAAGTAGGTGCTTCCGCCCCCGTCCACGACACCTAATTTGGTAGTTGGACGTTAAGCCCGCCTGAAAAAATAGGCATTACTTTACTTTACTTTTTACTTTACTTTTATTAGGGAAATTTGGATTTTTTGGAAGTTTTGGAAAAGGAACAAATGTTCAATATATAAAATGCCAGCACCTACGTAATATAAGAATGGTCAATGGAAAGCATTGCTAGGATTTTAAATTTTGAAGAAAATCGGATAATCAAATTTGCGATCAAATATTGCTAGCAGTAAGGCAAAACAAAAAAGTTTTTTTTCATAAACTAGAATCTTAACTTTTCATTAATTAGAAAGTTTGTGTTAAAACCTAGAAAACCTTAAGCTTGCTGTAGAATTAGTCAATAGACGGCAGAGGTTAGCCAGAAAATGAGTACGTAGTGTTGCCTCAGAGCAACCATGCAGTACAATACTTCCCTATATGGTATTTTCTTCACAAGCAGGGAAATAAAAGAAGTTCAATACCCTAAGGGTAAGAAAATAACTGAAATTCAACAAAAAAACATAAGGTTGCTAATACACTAGCAAGAAAAGTGGTGCTCCCCCTTACTTATAAAAATTCAATCAACAATCATGCTAGTTTCGTTTTTTCGGTAACAACAGATCCTTCAGCTTTAAGAAAAACTGTAATAAAAACTGTTCTATATTTAATGAAGACTTAACTGAGAGAAAAAGTGAAGGAGTTGTTATAGAGACTTCTCAGTGAGAAGTTTGAGACACAGAGTTCATCAAACAATACAATATATAAAGGGGCTTCGGTAAAAAAGTTCATTTCATTTCCTTTATATTTTATATTACCTTGGAAACTTACACTCATTTTTGAGTAAAGTTGGGATTAGTTCCGGAATTTAAAAAAAAAAAATTACATTCTCTGCTCTAGCAAAAAAAGATAAGTTATAATATTGAACTACAAAGAAAATTGTGAACTGTGTAAGTGAACCATCTCTCAAGAATATATCATTTTTTTGCTTCGCTCATTGCTCCGTCAGTTGATACAAGTATTTATCAATAAATCATAATAATTCTTTAGCAATATATTTTGTATTCAAACGTGTTTTTCATTTGAAAAGAATATTATTTTTGTTATTTTATTTAAAAAAAAAAAAATGTTCATTTCTTTATTAATAATATTTGTATTATTTAGAATAATGTCACCGTCGTTTAGTTTTTGTTTCTTTCTTTTTTTTTATTTTCTCTTATTCCTAGTATTAGGAATTATCGCGATCGTGTCAAATTTGTCATATGCGTGTGTGTACGTTAACAAAATATCTCAAACATGAAATATCGCAAGAAGCTCAAACTTTGTGTGCGGTCTGGGTACTGTCATCATATCTGGTCACGAAGGTTTCTGGCAAAATGTATATGAGTTGTTTTTCCAGCATTACAGAATGGTATTTTTCAATTTTTTTTTGCGATTTTTTTCGGATAGCAGCTCCAACGGCATTTTTTTAAAAACTTCATGTACGAGGGTCCTTCACTAAGTTAGACGAGACAGTTAGACTTATAGCTGAAGAAGTGCACGCAATGCCTACCATACGAACGAAACATCATGGACTCTTGACAAAAAGGCGTGATTAACAACAAAAGGGCTTCATGACAACGCGCGCTCACATACGCCACACTTTAAAACTCAAGAAACACTTCAAAAAAATGAGGTGGAATATCCTTCCACATTCCCTCTACCGGCCCGACCGCGTCCAATCAGACTTCCATTTGTTTGGACTCCTTAAAGAGGCTCTACATGGGCAACATTTATAATCCAATGAAGAAGTTTAAAACCAAGAAGCAAAAGTGGCTTCGAGATCAACGCAAAATATCTTATCCCAGAAGCATACACAAATTGGAAGAACGATGGGACGACAAGTGTATAAATAAATGTTGCTGAGGACTATAATGAAAAGTAGCCAAAGTTTTGTATTGATAGTTTTGTATTTTTGAGCTACAGCCGATTTGTGTCGTTACTTATTTGAATGGCCCCCATACTATCTACACACATGGATGCCTATCATTTTTATTTGAAATTTTTTCTCAGGAAAATTGATTTTTGCTGTGGGGGGGTTCTGAGGGATCAGTAGCGTTATGATTCCTCTAAATTTGAACATTTTAGTTCAATTTAAGGTTTTTTATTAATATCAGTAGCATTGATTGGTTAACCCCACTGTATTGGTATCGTTTATTGATACCGGAAGTTGAAGAGATGAGTAAGAGTAAGAGATTGTTAATTAGAGAGATTGGAGAGTTGGTATTCGAAATGCGTACTACTGATTTATAAAATATACTATATTTTAACAAATAATTTAAAGAGATATAAAATAGAAAAACTAAGATGCACAATTGTAAATAACTATAAGAATTATAAAATGAATATAAAATATTCAAGAAGTTAGTAAAGTGTTAAAACCTTAAATAGGGACGCGCTCGCGATGTGAGATGGTACTTCTGATGTGAAAACTGATGTAGACGTTAGATGCCTGAGTCGAACTGAACCTCCTCCTCCAGTGGGGCGACGTGTTATATTTGCATCACTCACACATCGACGCTGATGTGTAAGTACGTGTAACACTAAGACATCTCTTGTGGTATATTGACCCTAGGGGAGGTCAGTAGTTAACAAGGGCTGTTTTGACCGGGGTGGCGAACAAATGGTGGGCCAGGCAGGCCAGTAAGGTATTATCTCTTGACTGTATATTGACCCTTTTTGAAAGAAATACAAAAAGGGTTTGCCGCGGTTCATGACCTGCAGGTAGCGGCTGGCTGGACCCGTTTCCAATTTTCAACCACTAGTTGTAATTTTTAGATTTATTTAAAAATTATCTCTTCTTTTTTTTTCTTACTATCGCTATCACATCACACCACCTTTATCAGTAGACCAGACATTATTAAAATATCCAAAAAAAGTAACCCCGAGGTACTATGTTAGTGCTACACTTCTTAGGATTAATCGCCCATATCAACCCTACAAAAATATTATATACAGATGGATCAAAAGATCAGCAAGTTTTGGTGTCGCAATAGTTATTGGCAATAGGAAATATAAGTTTGGTCTACCTACTAGAAGTAGCATATATGTTGCAGAACTCTATGCAATTTACATGGCCCTCAGTGCAGTGGAAAGGACTCGGAGTAAAGTTGTTGTGTGTTCGGATTCAATCAGCGCCCTACAATCCCTGAAGCATATATATACTCAAAGCATCAGATTGTCCAGGACATTCACACATTGCTCTACAATTTGGAAAGAGAAGGAACAAATGTTTCATTGTCTGGGTACCCGGTCACTCGGGAATTTCTGGTAACACAGAAGCCGAATTAGCGGTGAAAGAAGTCCAGGTAACCCCAGGGAAGAGGTAGTAGTTACTCGCCTAAGGATTGGCCATATCCGGTTAACCTCATGTGCAGAGAAAATCCTCCCATATACAGGTTATGTAAGAGGCCTTGACAGATGACCCGATTAAAATAGACAGTATAATAAAATTTGTAATCGAAACTAAATTAATTAACAGTAATTAGAAATAGTAAATAATATGTAGAAACCTTGTAAATAAGTAACTTATTATAAGGTATATTGCATATAGTATAAAACGTAATTAAATAATGTTTATATAAGGTATAGGATGAACATGATAGTTTTAATAATTTAACTTTGAGAGTATACTTATATGGATAGTAAAGGGCTTAATAACCGAAGGGTTCCTTGCTTTAAACAAAAAAAAATCTGGTGTGAAACACTCACACAACTTTCTCTTACTTCAGTTCTCAAATTATAATTGACAAATTTTATTTTTATGAAATTATTATATATTTAATGAAATACGTTGAAAACTGAAAATACTGATTTCCGGTGTACTAATTTTCTTGAAACTCTGAAATTTGGCCATCATTTATTTCTAATTAATTTTGTTTGGATGATAGAATTCTATAATCAACTACAATAGCCATTAGAGAAAACATACCCTTCCCCAACCCCCAAAAGTGCCCTTAAATGAATTTCCCCAGAGAAATGTTTTAAATAAAAGATGTAGATCTTTGCATGTTTAGTTTATATACGAAGTTTCAAGAAAATCGTTGGAGCCATTTTTGAGAAAATCGCGAAAAAGTGAAAAAAAATCATGTAGTAAAGTGTTAAAACAAAGGCACTTCCGGTTATCGGATTTTTTTTTAAACTCAGAATTTCAACAACATATTTTATTCTAATTAACATTATTTAGATGACAGAATTGTCTAATAAACTGAAATAGCAGTTATGATGAAAACCTAACCCCACCCCTCCCTCAGAAGTGCCCTTAAATGAATTTTCCCGGATAAATGTTTCAAATAAAAGTTGTAGTTCTTTTATGTGTAGTGATATACCAAGTTTCAAAAAAATCGTCGGGCCATTTTTGAAAAAATCGCAAAAACGTAAAAAAAAAAAAAACTAGTAAAGTGGTACTTCAGGTTGAGAAATTTTGACAGATAACGCACCGTCAGGTCCCCACGGTGATACCTAAACGTAATATCAAGTTTCAACTTTCTACGGTTTTTTTCGTTTTTGAGCTATGCTGTTCATATACTCACAACACACAGACCATTTGCTAAAAAAAAAACACTTTTTTGGACTCAGGGGCCCTCAAAACGGATATTTTTCCTGGTGAAAACTCGATATCGAAAATTTGACACGATTACAATACTTCCTCTTACTAGGAGTAAGAGAAAGTAAAAATAAAATAAAAAAAGTAGCATTGATAGAATTCCAAATTTGAAAATTGATTAATCGAACGTGCAATTTTACAGAATTATTTTGAATTTTTGGGGGGGAATTTTATCAGAAACGGTTACAACTTGGCGTACTCTTTGCATAAATAAAAAGTATTACTTTTATTTGTGAACATGGTGGGAGGGGTCTCTCAGTTAAATTTAAATTTAAACTGCATAAGCTTTGTTGGTTTTCGACAAATGGTACTCTACACAAGCTTGCTCAGATATACAACTGTATCTATATATTACCTACTTTTTTTTCATGGCCTCCCCAAATAAATATTGTGAACGTTTAGGAAAATTTGTTAATTAAATTGTATTAATTGAAGTAAGAGAAAGTCGTGTGAGTGTTTCACACCGGAGTTTTTTTCTCTTTCTTTTTGTTTAAAGGAATAATTTTGCATTTTCTAAATTTTCCTTATGAATAAATGAATTCTAATTTTAATATATTATGAACTTCGAAATTAATGAATTTCTTTCTCTATTCCCATTTATTATTATTATTATTATTATTTTTTTTGCAATTCTTTCTTGTCTTCACTTTTTGAATCTCTCTTCAACTTCATCAGAAAGCGCAGTATATAAGAGACTGATATGAATTTCTGTGTCATATATTGGTCATGCATTATCAGCTTAAATTTTCTTTTTTTTTTGTATTGATAGATTTAAAATTTTAGAGTAGATTTAATGTTACAACGCTTCAGTAGTTAGATTAGATTAGAACACGGGGTGGGTCCCTTTCCCCCAAGCACTGCAGCCAATTAGAAGTCCTGTACGTGTAGGTCTAGTACAAGATACTTCCCCTCTTCATGAGGTTGGGGACTTTCTCTATCAGCTCACTTTACGTTATTACCTTCTCCGGTGTCAATGGGCTAAAGGTGTCTTAACGCAGTTTTAACGATTGCAACACAATCGAAAAACCGGTACGAGGTCGTTCCCTCCTCCTCCTGACATAGTCAACATAAAGTTTCTGATCTAATTATCCCCACCTTACTTAGATGTTTTTTTTTTTTTGAGCCTACCGTGCCCCGTAAAAAAGGCCAGTCACCAGATCAATATGATTCCTATCTAAGCAGAGAGTCTCTTTAGTTCTTAATTCTTAAACAGCTTCGACATAATCATCTTGTTATGTTTGACTCTTACATTTAATTTCCAAATTTTTGTCGTGTTCTTTTCAGAAGCAATCTCTAACAGCTGCACGCACCGTACCTAAGGAAATCCGTAGAATAGGTTCTGGATTATTAAATGGCCCATACCCAGCCAAGTTGGTCGGCTATTTTGTTCCACGTAATCTCGTAATCCAAGGAATTTATGTATGAACGTGTGAAATTATCAAACATATAATGCCAACAAGTGTTAGAATTAACACTGGGATACTTGCCTTTGGATCGAAAATTTAGGATACGATTTCCGTTGGGGTAAAGACGGTCAAGTTTGATCCAGCATCATAAGAAAAAGTTTGGGAGCTGCAATTGGTATCGAACCTACATAGCGAATGGTAAAACTAAATAGTAAAACCTCGGCGTGATGCCCACACCAAATAAAAATTACCGTTTGCAATGGGATCCGAAGAATGATTCGAATCATTAAAGTTCGTAGGATCCGAAGAATGAAGAACCAAACTTTAATTACTCCCTATCTAGGCCAAACTATTCAATATACAGGCCCTACGAGAGGGCCCTACGTAGGGCCAAACTAATATTGATAAAGGCCCTACGAGAGAACAGTTATTGACTCCTGTCAGTCAACATCATTCTACTTTCTATTCTCAGCCGCTCTCTCTCTCTCTCTCTCTCTCTCTCTCTCTCTCTCTCTCTCTTAATATTCTCTCTCTCGCTACCCTTATTCTCAAATATCATACTACCAGTGTAAAGTCTTTGCAGTTATTATAATTTAATTCATTATGTACAGTGTTCAGTACATCCATTAGTTTATTTCTTACTCTTCTAAATTCTTTTCAATACTATCCTTCTCACATCTAACACACCGTCCTAGCAATCCTTGGTTCTTCATGGGCTGTTGGGTCAAAGGGTAACATAAAAAGCAGATTGCGAGATAGATAACAAATTCAATTCTAATCATCGGATTGCGTTACAAGATCCTATCGCTGAGGCTGCGAGGAATTTGACGATGTCAAAGGAAAGGAAAAATAAAAGTTCTATCTTGACTAGCAACTCCCCAAATTTGGTACCCTCGGGTTGTCATTTAAGAAAATGGGAATTTGGAATGAAGTTGATTTGCCAAGGATTCTTCAATTATTAAATTACACCCGAAAGGGAAAATGAATGCTGACGGAAATATTGCCCATATTTTGAAAATGGAGCTTTGAAAATTACTAAAAAAAATATATATTTGAAAATATAGGTGATAATAAAAGAACGAGGCAACGAAAAGATATAGTCACTTATATATATTGTACGTATAATATCAGTGGATGTAATCAGGAGAGTTTTCAGGAAGACACAGCAGTTCAGATTGTTTTGTTTTCATGCGGATAAAGGTTTTGTTTATATATTTTGTATATATATATATATAAGATGTATCAGGAAGTTTTCCTTTTGCCCCCCTCTCCCACGGTAACTGTCTCACACTCTGCCAGCGTGATAGTAAAGTTAACGATGGTGTGTGTGTAGAAATTGTACAGCTTGAATTCCCATGAGACAGTTCTTGTTCCTTCCTGTATGTGTAGAAATAGAATGGGAGCAGAGCAGAGTGCTGGCAACATCACCATGGATACTATATATATATTCCAGTATCCCCAACACAAAAGGTCATAAGGTCACTTCACTCTCTGTAGGATATGTGCAACGTAAACCCAACTTTCCAATTATTCGAAATTAACAATCTCAAAATTGTGTATAAAGCTGTGATACACATTCAGATCAAACCATTTGAACTTGGATGTATGATTATGAATTTGTTTGTATATGATATATATGCGTGTGTGTGTGTGTGCGTGTGTGTGTATTTATGTATGTGTATGTATGTATTTCATACAAAAGGAAATTGATATCAAATAATTAACCCTATTAACATTCTTAATTAGCATTAATTTTCTATTTGATTTAATTATCTCTTTTAAAAGTTATTTTACATAAATTTGTTTAAATAAGATAAATTGACTTGGCCAAATAATAAATAATAAATAATAAAAAAGTGCTATTCAACAAATAGCTCCCAGCTAGTTCGATTACAAGTAAAAAAAAAAAAATTGCAAAACAAAAATAGCAAACAAAACTCTGTCACATGATTTCCCCTAGGAATGCACTATTAAATAGATTTTCTTGTTTTCTAGTAATCGTAATCAATTTTAGCTTTTTCAAAATTGACAGCTACAAATAAAGTCAATAATACTGCAATAAAAAAGACAAACAAAACCAGTAGTACAAGAAGAACTATTTGATACAGTATCACATTTGATACAATGGGTATATATATATATATATATATATATATAAAATGTGGTGTGAATCAACAGTATGAATCAACAGCATATAACATTTGAAATTTACCGCCACTACATCTCTATAGCTTGTGAATGTGTAGTTCTATATATATGAATAGAATTCTCCGTCCCTAGCCTGGCCTAGATGGGGGAGTAACTAATGTCTGATTCAGCTAATGTCTGCTTCTTCGCTCTTCGGATCCTATGAATCATTAATGATTCGGATCCCATTGCATCATTAGTCGGCTTTTATTCAGCGTCTCCTACAGCTTCTAAATGGAAGCAGTGATAATGCTTCACCCCTTATTTCTTGAGTCTTAAACCAACAACACGTTTTGAAAGATATTCTTGGTTTAATTTTTTTTTTTTTTTTTACCCCAAAGAAACTCCCTTGTAACTTATCACATCTAACACAAACATCATTAATGTAGGTCCAAAAAAAATGTTAATAAATAAAATGGAATAATGTTAATTGTAGGTCCAAAAGTGGAATAGGGTACATTTTTTAAATCTAGTTCTTAAATTTATTAAATTTAGTTCAATGTTTCATTTATAAATAAACAATAAAATTAATCAATAATCTATAGTCATTTAAAAGAAATATTTTAGAATTGTTAATATATATATACAAACATTAGTGTATCATTATTATCAGCAAGCAAGAATGGCTGGGCAGTGTTAGGATGAAGAAACCTATGTAAATCGAAGAGAGGGGAGGTGTATTGTGCCTTTAAGACGATTAAGTTGTCTAACCATTGATCGATTACTTTTGTAGAGTATTACTAAAACTCTTCAGCTTGTTGGCAGTAAATAATGGTTCCAAATATACTAAATTAAACTATTAATCAGGTTCAGTTAAGTAAATTCATTTAATTCAGGCAGACTAAAAACTATATTAAATCGGCATAGTATAATTTGTTAATATATTAAATTTAACTGACATCAGGTCTAATATTAATCAATTAAATATTATCCCGGTCATTATGTATGTGTTGATTATTTTTAGATAAATAAATTGAATTAGCTTGGATTTAACGGACCCTAATGACCCATTACTAAACAATAATAGGGGCGGGTGTTGGTGTAGTGGTTATGAGCATGGACTTGTAAGTGGGAGGACCCCAGTTCGAGTCCAGCGTATGACTGCTAAATTTTATATTTGTTTAAAAAATATTAATAGT
>JAAEAF010003022.1:0-76099 GCA_011037195.1 Triatoma infestans
GTGTACCAAATTTAATAAGATTCGTCGAAAACTGAAAAAATTGTTCAATAAAAGCGCACTTCCGGTTTACTAATTTTCTTGAAACTCGGAATTTTGGCCATGTATTTATTTCTAATTAATTTGTTTGGATGATACAATTGTATAATCAACTGATAGCACTTTAGAGAAAAATAACCCCACCCCTCCCCCAGAAGTGCCTTAAATGAATTTTCCTGTAGAAATGTTTCAAATAAAAGTTGTAGCTCTTTGTATGTGTAGTTGATGTAACAAGTTTAAAGAAAATCTTCGGAGCCATTTTTGAGAAAATTGCAAAAACTAAAAAAAACAACTAGTAAAGTGGTACTTCCGGTTGAGGAATATTGACACATAACGCACCGTCAGATCCCATGGTGATACCTAAACGTAATATCAAGTTTGAACTTTCTACGATTTGGTAAAAGTTTTCAACTAGCAATAATCGCACCTCAGGAGACCTTCATTGGTTACAATATTGCCTCTGCGCAAGAGTAACTTTTTAGTTATGAAAAAAAGTTATAAAACTATGTTAAAACAAACACAATCATCTTATGAAACGGCGGTATCAATAACTATTTCCAACTGTAAAGATATGTTCTCCTTTTGGCAAACTGTAAAGAAATTGAGAAAACGTGATTATAATAATATGTCTCAGTTTATTAATATTAGTGATTGGGAATTATTTTTGAAAGAATTATACCCAAAAAAGTTGCAAAGTTCAGTTTACCTTGATGTTTGTCATCCTTACCTTGATAATACTATTACCCAGCAAGAAATTATTGAATCGCTAAATAAATGCAAAGCTAGTAAGTCGCCGGGTGAGGACGGAGTGAATTACGATTTTTATAAAAATCTTCCTAATAATTGGCTTCTTTATCTAGAGGTTATGTTCAATAAAATTATTGAAAATGAAAACATTCCTAATAGTTGGTCTAAAATAATTTTGTTTATGCTACATAAGAAAGGTGATAGACACAATCCGTTAAACTACAGAGGAATTGGCCTCGTTAATAATATTGTGAAAATTTTCACACAAATAATTTTATCGAGATTAGAAAAATGGTCTGAAGAGTATAATGTTTTGCCTGAGAGTCAATCGGGTTTTCGTAAAAATAGAGGATGCATTGATAATGTTTTTACATTTAATTCTATGGTCCAAATACAAGTTGGAATAAAAAAGAAACCCCTATACGCTATGTATGTAGATTTCGAACGAGCTTTCGATTCATTGAATCATGAATGCCTGTGGTATAAACTAAGAAACCTAGGTGTCTACGGGAAAATGTTTAGATTTATTAAGAAATTATATGAATTTGCTACTATTAAAATTAAATGTGGCTTCAACGTTACGTCAGAATTTAATCTGACTCAAGGCATTATTCAGGGTGAAATTTTATCCCCGTGGGCGTTTAACCACTACATTAGTGATATAGAAAACTATTTTATTAACCAAGGTGTAAATACTATTAGAATTAATAACAATAAGGATATTGTATTATTGGCTTATGCAGATGATCTCACGATATTTGCTGATTGTTACACAGATTTAAATTATAAATTACAAATTTTAGATGAATATTGTGCTAAACATTTTTTAAAAGTAAATGTTAAAAAAACTAAAATTATGAAATTCAATATGAGTGGCAAACAACCTAAATTAACAAGGTCTTTTATTTACAGAGGTGAACCGATTGAAATTGTCCAAAATTATGTTTACTTAGGTGTAACTTTTTCTACTTCAGGTATTTTTAAAGAAAACCTTTTGTCATCAATTAGCAAAGCTAACATGGCTACGGGCAGTGTTTTTGACATTCTTAGCAAGGGAAAGTCTAGGTCTTGGAGTTCAAGAATATATTTGTTTAAATCAATTATTGGTAACAGCCTGTTGTATGCTTCCTCAGTGTGGGCATTAAGATATTTAAATGATATTGATGCACTTCAATTGCGGTTCTTCAAGAGGCTCTTATGCCTTCCAAAGAATGCTGCTAACCACTTGCTAAGACTTGAAACTGGAGAATTACATATGAGTTTTTCTGTTTTAAAGCAAACTTTAAATTGGATAAAAAAAATGGAATCTATGGAAGAACACAGGTTGCCCAAAATTTGTTTTAAGCAGTTAGTTGAGTATGACCAAAATAGTTACAATAAGAAAAACTGTTTAAAGTACAATTGGTTTTCTCAGGTTAAAAATGTAATTTCTAAAACATGTATCGATAATTTAGAGAATTTAACGGGTCTTTTACTAAACAGTAACAACTTTAAAAATATTTTAAATTTATTCCAATTTTCACTAATATCAGCTGATGTTGATCGTTTGTTTAAATCAAGTTTCTCACAACAGTTATACACAACATACACGCTTAAAGATTTTTTGACCTGTCAACAATATCTAGAATTAAATGTTCCTTTAAAATTTATTAAATTTTTTGCAGAATTTAGATTTTGTAATAATTATTTTATGAAATTTAATATTAACAATGTAATTTATAAAATAGATCCTACAAAAACTTGCATGTTGTGTAATCTTAACGAGAAAGAAGATCTCATACATATTGTAATAAATTGTTCTTTGTATAATAATATAAGATCTATAATGAACATAAATAGTAATGATTCACCTCAACAAATTGTATTTTACCTTAAAAATAACCAAACTAAAACAAATATATTTAAATTATATAAATATTTTTCTATAATCTTAAAAGCTCGTTCTGCCGTATTAAATGATTAAATGATAAATATAAAAAATAAAAAATATGAAAGAAATAGTAGGATAAAAACGAAAAAAGAGATATTTTATTTTTGGTTTACATTTTTATTACTTATAAGAAGAGTATTGCTTTTTATATTTGTTTTTGTCTTATTGTACTTATTTATTTACCTACTAGTTTATTATGAATACTAACAACTCAGTTGTAACAAGCTGTATGCTTTATACAATAAAGTTTATCTATCTATCTATCTACTTTCACGATTTTTCGTTTTTGAGCTATGCTGTTCACATACATACATACACACACACCCGGACACACACACACACACACACACACAGACCATTTGCTAAAAACCACTTTTTTGGACTCAGGGGACCTCAAAACGGATATTTGCGGTGAAAACTCGATATCGAAAATTTGACACGATTACAATACTTCCTCTTACTAGGAGTAAGAGAAAGTAATAAAGAGTTTATGTTGTGTTCACGTTTCAGAGCGTTTAATTATTTAATTCTCGGACAATATTTGCTGGAAAATCTTAACGTTTCTCTGGCTTGTGGCGAGCAGTTCCGGTTAGTTTCCATTGGGACTACACTGGATTTTATAACGGCAAAATTTGGCACATCTATCTAATGCCGATTTTGAAACGGAAGTAGCTTTAACAAATGATGTGGTGATGTTTATTAATGACTGAAAGAATCAGAGTGAACGCAGTGAGTAAAAATAGTCCCTTCTGTGTTCGAAGTGCAGTATACATATATGAATTGTAGGAGATGAGAGTTGAAATAAAAGAATACAATAATTTTTCT
The DNA here is from genome assembly GCA_011037195.1 of Triatoma infestans. Classification (NCBI taxonomy): domain Eukaryota; kingdom Metazoa; phylum Arthropoda; class Insecta; order Hemiptera; family Reduviidae; genus Triatoma; species Triatoma infestans. Next base: position 3,539 of record JAAEAF010003022.1, read on the forward strand.
ACATTAATAGAAAGGAAGGAAGAAAAGGTAGAGAGATAGTTGTTGAACACCTGTCCTTCATTGGTATGAGTGTCATGCAATCAACTGTATATATTCAGTCAATGTTAAAGAGAAAAAAATACTGTACAGAAGAAATGCAACCTGATGATAGAAGTGTCCACGGGTAAAGCACGTACTCCATCATCACATGACTAGCATTCCTATATTTTTACAATCTTATCTTACACTTCACCATTATTTATATCTATATTATTATTGTTGTTGTTCCATTCTTGTCATAATTATGATAATTATTTTTATTGTATATATTTTGCATGAAAATTTTATATTTCCAATAATCTTAAAAAAATCTGAAGTTTTCCGTTAATAATTAAAGTAATAATAATAATAATAATAATAATAATAATAATAATAATAATAATAATAATAATAATAATAATAATTTAAAATCATTTACGAGTGTTTTTAATGGACAAAATAAAGTTTGAAAAAGTGTCTGAAAATTATTCGTTACAGGAAGAGACTTCTATTAAAAATCACATTGCAATTTTCTAACGAGGTTCTAAGAATATTTTCTAAATTTTGGTTTTATTACTTAGACATGAACTTTCAACTGTATTGTTACTTTTTCCAGAAACTCCGAAAAGTACTTTTTAGAAAACGCACTCTATCGCTTCAAATGTTTGTTTTTTTTTTAATTTATGTTGTTGTGGTGGTTGGTTAACCTGAAAATCGGTTAACACGAAATCATTCTGGATTCCCGACAAAATACTACGTAATTTTATACAATTTTTTTTTTTTTTCTTTTAACACGAAACAAATTATCGCTTAACACAAAAAGATTACTTTCACTTCTCGGATGAACAAAATATACCTGTGTTTTCTGCAGTCACATCGTCACGCAGATATTTTTTTTTTGGCTTATTTTTATTTCGTTAGACGGAACCAAATAAACAATGGCTGCAATTGTTGCTAGATTTTTGCTTGTCTTTTGAGTAGGTGAAGGCATCGCTATTGTCAAAATATTTCAGTTAGTTCGGTGAATTTTATGTTGTTTTTTTGTTTTTTTAATTTTAATACATAAACTTATATTTTTACGTGTACAATGGCAGATAAATCGCGACGAAAACAAACCGGCTATTTTATCGTTTAGCACGAAATTCTTTAAACATGAAAAAATATTTCGGCCCCTCAGTTTCGTGTTTTTCACTGTATATAATATAAACATAAATATGTATACACTAGCGTGATAACTTGAACGGCGCGACCATCCAGTGTTGATAGCCAGCCGTAAGTTAACTATTTAAAGCAAAATGACAGCCAACCTAAAGGGTCAACTAGATGATCACGGGGCCATAGCCGCCTGAATTTTCGAAGAGGGTTAGTAGGGATTGTTCTGGAGGCTGATGAGAGGATTAATGGATTGTTGTGAGAGGATAATTTGATATGGAATTTAGTGTAGCGGGGGATTGAGCTAAATCAGAGACAAATGGAATATTTAGATCGGAATGGATTGTGTGAATACATAAAATGGGGCATTTTACTATGGATGTTCTAAGGATTATGGATTGGAGAGATGGTATCGTTTTAACATTTTGTATCTGTTCTTACAGACTATCCGTTTTAGTCCGAGTATGAGGGTTTCCTGTTAGTTTTGGGTCCAGATAGAGTCACAGATATCTCACATGAACTTTATATGTATGTATCTGTAAAAAAAGCATAGCTCAAAAATAAAAATTCCCAGGAAGTTAAATCTTGTCATTCTGTTTGGGTTTCCCCCAAAGAATTCGACAAGTTATCTGGAAAGAAATACTTCAACCGAAAGTCCTACATTTCAGAATGGATTTTTCAGTTTTTTTTTTTTTTTTTTTTTTAGATTTTCTTTGGCAATATTTATTATAAGATTTTATCATCTATATTTTTTTGTATGCCTACTGGTTCAGACGGGCTTAACATCCAACTACCAAAATTAGGTGTCGTGGACGAGTGCGGAATCACCGAATTTACTAATAATTATTTTCATACTAATAATATAAAATTTAGTAGTTACACGCGGGGCTCGAACTGGGGACCTCCCACTTACTAGCCCATGCTCATAACCACTACACCAACACCTGCTCCTTATCATCTATATAATATTAACCAGAATTAAATATATTGCTACAAAATGCTGAGTTGAAAGAAAAATCAGTTTGCCAAAATTTTGCCTTTACTGAATAATTTTTTTTTTTTTTTAGCTTTCTGTGATTTTCCCCATTAAAAACACCTACAGGTTTACCAACCATATATACAGTAATTTATCACTCTATTTGAAACATTTTTCCGTTAAAAATTCATTTAAAGGGACTTTTGAGGGTGGGGGAAGCAGGAGCGTGTGTTATCTTCAAAAATAGTAGTTTTACTTATTGAAAATTATAAATTTGAAGAAATATAGTCAATTATAATTATGGTAAATTGCAAGAGGAGAAAGTCGTGACTACAATAATTAATTTTTATTTCCAGAAAATTTTATTTAATGATTATTTTGAAAAATAGAATATTGTAAGTACCTTGCTTTAAAAACGGCCGTTTCAATATATATATATGTAGGCTTATATCATTTAATGAAAGATAACGGTTTTGAATAGAATTTGTCAATTAAATCACTTAAAATCTTTTATACCTTGTTTACATAGTGCGACCTAGCGTGCGAGTTCGAGTGGTCAGTTACTGTTCACAGTTAGGTTGCCTTCTAGGGCAATAGTTGGTTAATCCTGAGGTCCGTCTGGGGTGATTCCTGAGAATTATCTCCGATGCTACACGGACGGTTCCAGGATGGATGGTAGGTCCGAGGCTGCCGTCTATTTTGAGACGGGAGAACCATTTGGTGGTGCCTCTTGGTGAGTGGGCCACCGTTTTCCAGGCTGAGGTTTATGCAATTCTTTGTTGTATTTTGGATGAGAGGGTGCGTAACACTAATTTAAAAGGTGTTTGTATCTGCTCGGACAGCGAGGCTGCGTTGAAGGCGCTTAGCTCATGTGTCTTCACTTCCAGATTGGTGTTGGAATGTACTAAAAGACTGGAAGATCTTTTCTTCATCTTCTGGTCTAGGTTCCAGGTCATATGGGAATCTTTGGGAATGAGGAGGTGGATCGATTTGCCAAATCAGGCACCTCTCTCCCTTTCACTGGTCCAGAGCCTGCTGTTGGTGAGTCTTCTGGCACATTTGTGTCAGGCAGGCTTCCAGACGTGGATGAGTGCGGTGGATTGTCGGCAGTCTAAAATGCTCATTGGGGGTCCGGACGGAGCTTTGAGTAGCGGGATCCGATGTCTTTCACGAACCTCTCTCAGGCATCTGGTTGGCTTCCTCACTGGGCATTGTGCTTAAGGAGACATCTCTATACAATGGGACTTATGCCTGACCCCTTTTGTAGAGTTTGTGAGACGGAGGAGGAAACACCCATGCATCTAATGACGGATTGTTTGGGCTGTGAGGAGATTAGGTTTAGGACCTTCGGCCGGATTAGCTGTGTCCTTTTGAGGTTTTGGTCCGATTTGTTCGGTCTGTGGTGAAACTTAGATGGGTAAAACCTGGGCCTGGACTTTTGTTCCAGACCCAGTTATTGTTATTCTTTAGGGGTAGCTATATGGGCCCAGGGAGGCTTTGGATAGCGTAGGGTTTTGCCCCCTCCTTCCTTGAATAATAATAATACTGTTGTACAGCTTGTGTCATTGTATGATCATATCAGATAAGTTACGTGTCGGTCAGCTACCTTCAACAATTTTTGTTTTTACTGGCCACTCGCTTTCCTCCCTTCTAGCTTCATCAGCTGGGTATATCTTCCATCATCATTGGGTCATTACGATATATTTTAGGTGTAATTAACTTTAAGAGAATGTCTACTTTGCTCAGTTTTCAATCTAATAACTGTTTCTGTTCTTGGGGATCTTCACATAGAGCTTTTTTTTAAGATGGTACAAAATGCCCCAGAAGATTTTTTTTTTTTTGTAGTCGATTTCTTACCCTAAACACTTCTCATTCTTTTTTTTTTTTTTCGTTTGTGCACTTTTTTTCTAATTCAGCACACAGCACTCAGTAAAAGATCCTATTTACTGTTCGTTTGATTATATTTCATTGGTTCGTCATTTTTTACACAACTGTATGCGTAATAAACTGATCAATTCGTAAAGTGTCTCGCATGTAACTGGCAGCTACAATGTCTCAGTGTAAACAGTCATGCCGTCTGCACAGCTATTCTGCCCATTGTTTCATTCGGGCCAGCCACTGCCTTCTGGCAAGTCAGCTACTCGCACTGTGTAAACAAGGCTTTTACATATAAAGACGATTTCCATAGAAATAAATCGCTATAACAAAATAAAGGTAGTAAACAAAAACCGAAAGAAAATCTTTATCCTATATTCTTATATTTTTATTCCTTTTATATATGTTTCGCTCAAAAAACGGAAATGCTCATTGAGTGAAAAAACAGCTCACAACGCGTTGTGGTCACTGTAAAACATCGCGAAATTCATGTTATGGCTCTTATGAAAACGCTCACGACGCGTTGTGGCAATCACAGGAAGACCACCTAGCAAAATTCATGTCGTGGCTATCATGCTTATACGACCACAACGCATTGTGGCAATGGAGAATAGCCATGACGCTTATGGAACCATATTAGAATACGACACGCAGTGATTTGCGACATGGATCTCAAATACTAGTCTCGAAACTTTTTGGTAGATGTCTTTAGAAAATATTTTTTGTCCTGTAATAAGTACCAGACAGACAATGTCCTTAATGCTCTTTCTGCTGCTAATAATTGAAAATCCCTGCATGATGTATTGTCATTATTAAAATGCAATATAAAGAAATCGTGTCATTAAAATAAAAGGACATTTGTATTGGCCGATTCCTATATTTTTTCATCCATTATCCATTTTCTTTGATTCTTCTATAACTTATCTTCCACGTTTGAATTCTGTAATTTGTCAACTTTGTTTAACTGTTCGTCATTTTCTATATTCTTCTCGTTTTCTTGAACATCTATTTTGACGGAAGATTCAACCAATTCTTGTAAATCTTCAGTTTCTATGGAAGCGAATACACATTACCAGGAATAGATGAATCTGCAAAAGCTATTTTTTGTGGTGATCCAAACATAGCTTCGTAAGGACTTGTCTTAAGCGCATGATGGAGAGCACGGTTTTTTTTACTCTGAATAAATCGCAATCCTTGAAGATAGAGACTGGTTGTTTTTTTTTTTAAGATGCTGAGACTGTTTTGTTTCGTTAAGTAACATTTCATAATTTTCTGTACTCATGATAAAACTGCGATCAGTGCTTCTTTCCCCACAAACTCATGTAATTTATCATAAAAGATTCTTTTTTATTGATCATGGTTAGCGCTGATATACATTCACTCTCAGAAACAGACAAAAAATGAATAAAAAACTCTACTGATGGTTTAATGCGTCGATGTACTCAAGCCGACAAGTTAAACCAACGTGATATGGTTACACCAACTAGTGCTCAGAACGCGTCATGGCTTTTCTTCATTGCCACAATGCGTTGTGGTCGTATAGCATGATAGCCACGACACGAATTTCGCTATGTGGTCTTTCTGTGATTGCCATAACGCGTTGTGAGCTATTTTTTCGCTCAATGAGCATTTTCGGTCTTTGAGCGTAATATATATATATCTTATACAATAAATTATTAAAGCCTCAAACATGAAGGGGAAACGTAAATGTAAACTACAGAGATTCCTTACAAGAACAAATATAGAGCATTGAAATGATTATGTAGCTATTGCTAAAACGTTGTGAAATTCATATATGTGTTGCTGGTTTAGTATCATCTTTTTATAATCCTTTTTCTTTGGAAGGCAAATAATAATGATTACATCACAGATATTAGCCTGCTTCTTTTTGTATCATCGACCGGTTCCGGACCCATCATCCCGCCCATCATCAGGGGATGTTTCTGTCACTTCAGTTGAGTGTATCAACTGGATTTGCTCTGAGTAAGTCTATATTATTGACACTGTTCAGACTAAAAGATCCTGATGATGGACGATCACCCAAAACCGTATCGATGACCACAAAAAGAAGCAGGCTACCACGCGAAAATATCTCTGAAGCTTTCCAACTCTGCGGAACCAACCACAATAAACTAATTATATATTTAAATAAAAATGTGGTATTAAACATTCAAACTCAACTTTCTGTTACTACTGCTGTATATAAAATTGTAATTAATAAATTTAATTGAAATTCATTTAATGGTGTTTTTATGGGAAAAATTGTGAAAACTGAAGAAAGGAAAAAAAACTGTTCAGTAAAAACTTACATCCGGTTTACTAATTTTCATAAAACTCGGAATTTTAGCCATCTATTTATTTCTACTTAATTTTTTTTTTTTTTTGATGGTAGAATTGCATAATCAACTAAGTTAGCACATTAGAGGGAAATATAACCTCCCAACCACTAAAAGCCCCCTTTTTAAATGACTTTACCCGGGAAAAATTATTCAAATAAAAGTTGTAATTCTTTATACATGTAGTTCACATTTTTAGTTTAAAGAGAATCGTTGCAGCCGCTTTCATAGAAAACAGCAGAAAACTGAAAAAACACTTTTCAGTAAAAAACGCACTTTCGGACATCCGATTTTCTTTAAACCCGAAATTTCAATATCATATTTAATTCTAATAATTATTATTTAGATGATAGAATTGTGTAATATATTGAAATAGCAATTTAGACGAAAAACATAACCCCAACTTTCCCCCCAAAAAAGTGCACATTAAAAGAATTTTCCCAGAGAAATGTTTTAGATAAAAGTTGTAGATTTTTGAATGTTTAGTTGATATACCGTTTGAAAAAAATCGCCGGAAACGGGTGTAATTTTCGATATCGAGTTTTCCCGCAAATATACGTTTTGAGGTCCCCTGAATCCAAAAAAGTATTTTTTTTTTTGTTTTTTTTAGAGAATGGTCTGTGTGTGTATTTATGTATATGAACAGCATAGCTCAAAAATCGAAAAATCGTAGAAAGTTCAAACTTGATATTCCGTTTAGGTATCACCATGGGATCCGACAGTAGGTTATCTGTCAAAATTCCTCAACCGGAAGTATCTAAATGTTTTTTTTTCTTCACTTTTTTGCAATTTTCTCAAAAATGGCTCCAACGATTTTCTTCAAACTTGGAATATCAACTACACATATAAAAATCTACAACTTTTATTTGAAACATTTCTCTGGAAAAATTCATTTAAAGGCACTTTTGGAGGAGGAGTGGGAATTATTTATGAATACGTAATAAAAAAAAAAAAAAATCTGGTGTGAAACACTCACACAACTCACTCACTTCAAAAATTGTAATTGACAAATTTTATAGTTTGTGTACCAAATTTGAGGAAATTCGTTGGAGTTAGTCGAAAACCGAAAAAAAAAAATGTTCAGTAAAAGCGCATTTCCGGTTTATTAATTTCTCTTGAAACTCGGAATTTTGATCATCTATTAATTTCTTATAAATTTTATTTGGATGATACAATTGTATAATCAACTATGATAGCACTTAAAAGAAAAACCTAACCCCACCTCTCCATCAAAAGTGACCTTAAATGAATTTTCCCGGAATGTATAGCTTATTGTGTGTTTGGTTAATGTATGATGTATAAAGAAAATCGTTGGAGCCATTTCTGAGAAAATCGTAAACAAGTAAAAAACATTCTCAGTAATGTTACCTATATAAAATATCAAGTTCGAACTTTCTGCGATTTTTCATGTTGAAAAAAAATCTGGTGTGAAACACTCACACAACTTTCTCTTACTCCTGTTCTCAAAATTATAATTGACAAATGTTATAGTTTGTGTACCAAATATAACGAAATTCGTCGAAAACTGAAAAAGCTGTTCAGTAAAAGCGCACTTCCGGCTTACGAATTTTCTTAAAATTTGGAATTTTGGCCATCTATTTATTTCTAATTAATTTTGTTTGGATGATAGAATTGTATAATCAACTATGATACCACTTTTGGGGAAGCTATAACCTCACCCCTCCCCTAAAAGTGCCCTTAAATGAATTTTTCCAGAGAAATGTATTAAATAAAAGATGTTGATCTTTGCATTTTTATTTTGTAAACAAGTTTCAAGAAAATGGTCGGAGCCAATTTTGAGAAAATCGCAAAAAATGAAAAAATCATTTAGTAAAGTGTTAAAACAAACGCACTTCCGGTTATCCGATTTTTTTTAAACTCGGAATTTCAACAATATATTTAATTCTAATTAACATTATTTAGATGACAGAATTGTCTAATAACTGAAATAGCAGTTAAGAAGAAAACCTAATCCCACCCCTCCCCCGGGAGTGCCCTTAAATGAATTTTCCTGGAGAAATGTTTCAAATAAAAGATGTAGCTCATTGTATATGTAGTTGATATACCAAGTTTATAAAAAAAAAAATCTTCGGAGCCATTTTTGAGAAAATCGCAAAAACGTAAAAAACCACCTAGTAAAGTAGTACTTCCGGTTGAGGAATATTGACAGATAACGCATCGTCAGATCCCATAGTGATACCTAAACGTAATATCAAGTTTGAACTATATATGATTTTTCATTTTTATGCTATGATGTTCACAAACACACACACACACACACACACACACACACACAAACCATTTGCTAAAAACCACTTTTTTTGGACTCAGGTGACTTCAAAACGGATATTTCCGGTGAAAACTCAATATCGAAAATTTGACACGATTACAATACTTCCTCTTACTAGGAGTAAGAAGAAAGTAATATCGCGGAAAGCTGGAAAAAAATTAGTAAGTCACTCAGTTCATGGATTCTGACAGAAACCCTTCATATTGGATCCGATGGTAAAAGACGGAAATAACAGGTATGGTTTTCATATCACCATTTTGTTTTTGTGATATTTTATTTAAACTATATTCATATATTATTTTCGAACATGAAGAGAGTCAAAACAAGTTTTTTTTCATATTCTGGAAACAATGAAGATGTATATACGAAAGTAATATATTCATTATAAATTTATAGAGTCTGTGAATAGAAGTTTTTAAATTAATCACTTGATTGCGGGTCCTAGCGGACAGTATTGCAAGTGTTTTAGAAGTCTTTGAAGAGGTGGGGAGATATTCAACTTTCCTATCTTCATAATACTAAGAAATGTTGTTCCACTTACTACTTACTTCGGGGAAACTACTCTGTGTAGCTAAACGTTTTAAAACTTAAAATTACAATTGCTTATTCTCTCTTTAATCTCCCTGATATCTGGCTGTTGGGATACTAAAACACATCTTTTCAATTCCCTGATTTTCTTTATCTGGTTAAACTCATCAAAAATCTGAGATCCTTGTTATAAAGGCATTGCTGAAAAAAAAAGTACATCTCTCAAATTCTTTAAAATTTTGTTCAACTCCACAGCAGAATGCTTTCGACTCGTATATATTTAGAAATAGAAACTGGCTCTCCTCATAAATTCTTCAAAAATTCGGAAACATTTGATTTATTTTGTGTGGTTGATTCCGCTGTGCTGGAAAACATCAGAGATATTTTCCATGTTATTTCATTACCTCAAAACATATTTCAACTCTTTGTCCAATTAACTAAGTTTTGAAACTATTCAGTAAACAAAAAGTTTTTGAGTCCATCAAAATTTCAAGCTTGTCAAATCAATAAATATTTAATAATATTAATATTAGTTTCTGTAAATAATCTGCTCTGTAAGGAAGTTGAAGCTGAATTAAATTCTAAATACAAAAGATATTTTTGCTCATGTAAGCCGGGTGAAATTTATCTAATTTTAAAACCTTTCGTACGAGAATTCGATAACCGTGAGGGCAAAATCGCTGTTGACCCAGCATAGTGATAAAGAGTGGGAAGTACAGTTAGTAGCGCCCTGGGTAGAGATGGCGTGGGAACTTCGGCATGCTTACCACAAGCTTCCCTATACAAATTGCCCTGGCGCCATGGGGTTATAAATGTAACACATTTTATTCATGTATTAAACATAAAAAAAAAAAATCTGGTGTGAAACACTCACACAACTTTCTCTTACTCCTGTTCTCAAAATTATAATTGACAAATTTTATAGTTAGTGTACCAAATTTAACGAAATTCGTCGAAAATTTGAAAAAAACAACTTCAGTAAAAGCGCACTTCCGGTTTACTAATTTTCCCTAAAACTAGGAATTTTGACCATCTATTTATTTCTAATTAATTTTGTTTTGATGATAGAATTGTATAATCAACTTATGATAGCAATTTAGAGGAAGCTGTAACCCTCCCGCTCCCCTAAAAGTGCCCTTAAATGAATTTTCCCAAAGAAATGTTATAAATAAAAGATGGTAGATCTTTGCATGTTTATTTTATATACGAAGTTTCAAGAAAATCGTCGGAGCCATTTTTGAGAAAATCGCAAAAACGTAAAAAAAAAAAAACAACTAGTAAAGTGGTACTTCCGGTTGAGAAATTTTAGCAGATAACGTACTGTCAGATCCCATGGTGATACCTAAATGGAATATCAAGTTTGAACTTTTTACAGTTTTTGATTTTTGAGCTATGCTGTTCACATACATACACACACACACACGCACACACACACCCTCACACACAGACCATTTGCTAAAAACCACTTTTTTGGACTCAGGAGACTTCAAAACGGATATTTCCGGTGAAAACTCCATATCGAAAATTTGACACGATTACAATACTTCCTCTTACTAGGAGTAAGAGAAAGTAACACTCAACAACGACTTTCTCCTACCGCGAATGGCAAATTTTCTTCACACTTGACTTCACACAATTCTTATTAGTGTTTAATTAAAACCGTCGGCATTTTTATGGAGAAAATCACAAAAAACTGAAAACCCGGTAAACTCGCACTTCCGCTCAACCGATTTTCTTCAAACTCAAGATATCGACAACATATTTAATTCTAATTAATTTTTTTTTTAGTATATGTATCGCCGAAGAGAGAACCTAGGCAGGAGGAACAAAGTTACCCTGTGGTGGGTGCCGGGGCATGTTGGCATTGAAGGGAATGAGATGGCCGACGCCCTGGCCAAGTTAGGACTCTGCTCCTAGGGCCGGAACCTTTTTGAGGGGGTCAGCGACCAGTTTCTGTTGGAGGAACTCTTAGGAAGCAGGAGGAGACGCAACTCTGGTACTCCCACCCCGGTTTGCAGCAGGCTAAGATCTGCTTGGGAAATTATAACCAATAGAGACCGGAGGCCTGCATCGGATTGAGCAAGAACAAGCTCCGCGTTCTTACGGGTTTCCTCAGGCGGCATTGCCGATTTAGAGGACACCTGATGAAGCTGGGTTTGGAAAGTGACGACAACTCATGCTGTCGGGAGCTGAAGGAAACTCCACTATCCTAACAGACCACGAAGCTGCCACTCAGAGAAGATTCAAGAACCTGGGTAGCTATCAGGTGGAGGAGGGGGATATACCCTCTCTAGAGCCCGTCAGGGTATTGGGATTCCTGAGGGATCTCAACCTGATGGAGGTTTTGTAGAACGGATGTTCAGAGAAGGACATCTGTTCGGGTGCTGTGGGCAATAGCCTGCGGCACCCAGGGGGCATAGCACTATAGATCGAAAAAGGTGGCGGTGCATTGGCCCGGTCCCCCTTCTACAAAAAAAAAAAAAAAAAATAATAATATTATTTAGATGATAGAATAGTGCATTAAACTAAAATAGCACTGTAGAGGGAACCATAATCCCCTCCCCCAAAAGTGCCTTTAAATGAATTTTCTCTTAAGAAATATTGCAAATAAAAGTTGTAGCTCTTTATATGTCTAGTTGATATAACAGGGTTTAAAGAAAATTGTTGAAGCTGTTTTCGAGAAAATAAAAAAAACAAAAAAAAAGAAACCATTCAGCAAAGTGGCACTTCGGGGGTTGTTGGATTTTGCCCGAAATCTTCGTGTATGATACGATGGTAGTACCCAAACGGAATGCCAAAGTTTGAGCTTCCTACAACTTTTCGTTTTTTAGATATTCTTTGAACACACATCCACACACCATTGGCTAAAAACCACTTTTTTGGACTCTGGGGACCTCAAAACGTGTATTTCCGGTGAAAACTCAATTTCGAAAATCTGGTACGATCGTAATACTTCCTCTTACTAGGAGTAAGAGAAAGTAAAAATTAATACAAGTTTGTAGTAAGTTCTTAGAAAAATTGCAGGGAGAGAAACTCGAGTTATTAATAAATAACATCCTCTGAAAATAAATTATAAAAAAAATAAAAACTTATCATCTTTTCCAAATGTATTTTCTCTTATTATGCCACGACAAAATAAATACATCTTTAGAAAATATACAACTCATTTCTAGCTGATATCTTAAAATGAGTTAAAATTAATAGAAATATTAATATTTATATAAAAATAATTTTTAATTAAAGATAGAATTATTATAATTTTATTAAACGAAGGTTGGTAAAACTGTTAAGTTTTTTTATTTTTAAGATTTAAGGTTAGATTGAAGTGTCCTTAGTTTTCATTATGATCAGTGAGTCATCCCTTCTGGGTACATTCTCTGATTGGAACTATAGGTATTTCCGTAATACCTCTGCTGGATACCACTTTAAAACAGCCATTTTGAATAAAATTAAAACATATAGAAGATAAATTCTTTTTATAAAATATTTGACTTTCCAAAAATAAAAATAGTAAAACGGAAATTAGCACGTTGCTGATTACAGTTTCTACTTTTCATAAAGTTTTCCACACTGCTCCAACCTGGTTTGGTTTTTCACCTTGACTTAATTTTACGACAGATCAGGTGGTATTCATTTCTTTAACTGCATTTTTGCTACTCTTACTCCTGCGAAGAGAAACTATTGCAATTTTGTCGAATTTTCACATACTAGAGGGCAAGGTGAAAAGTTCTCGGCCTAGCCAGTTCGATTTCCCAGCAGCAAATGAAATTTCTGTTTTGTTATGTTGGCACATTTGTTGTTAAAAGTAAATACCAAATGTGAATTTCATCAGATAAATAGTATGTTTTATGCAGCTGTTTAAAGTAAGCGAGTTGTGAGTTTTGGACGAAATGAATAAACTTAAATACCCGTTCCGTCATAAAATTCCTTTGTTTTGGATGGTAAAATCGTCAACAGAAATTCATCCAAAGTTTGTGAAAGTGTATAAAGAGTGTGCGCCTTTGTTATCAACAGTAAAAAAAAATGGACACTGAGGTTAAACGTGGTCGTACAATCGATTGAACATGATCCACGTGAAGGACGGCTAAAAAACTGCAACTACCGAAGAAAATATCGAGAAGATACACAATATGGTTCTGGATGATCGACTGATTTAAAGGTGTATGAGATAGTTAAGGCTGTAGGCATCTCAGAAGAAAGAGTATGGCACATTTTACACGAAGAACTCACTATGAGAAAGCTTTGTACAAGATGGGTGCCGCATTTGTTAATAAATGCTGATCATAAAACAAATGAGGAATCGAGTTTCTCACCAATGTTTGTGCCGTTTTAAGAAGAATTCACACGATTTTCTGGGCCGATTTGTTACGATGAATGAAAAACGTGGGTTCAACACTTTACACCTGAGTCAAAACAAGAGTCCAAGAGTAAGGTAGCTTTGTACCGATGAAAGCAAAGACAATTGCATCGGCTAGAAAGGTTATGGTTAATGCATTTTGAGATTCCAAACGGATTCTTTTAATTGACTACCTGCCAAAGGGTCAAACAGTTTATGGGGAATATTACGCACATCTTCTTGACCAGCTAGATGAAAGAATTAGAGATAAAATGCCTGGTTTGAGAAGGAAAAAATCCTCCTTCACCCGGACGACAATGCAGCCTTCTCCCCAAAGGCTTTTTAGCAATGGGAAAATTGAGGAATGAGGTATGAATTGTTGGAACAACCTCCCTATTAGCCAGTATTGGCTCCCTCTGACTTTCATCTATTCCCAAAACTTAAAAATAATTTGTGGGTGGAAAACGTTTTGATTGAATGAAGAGTTGGATATGTTCAAGGCCTTCTAGAATTGCACTTCAGGGACGTAAACCAGTTATTGGAGAAACGTAAGATGAAAAAATATATTGAACCAAATGGAAACTAAATTAAGAAATAAATGCATTTTTTAAAATTTAAAAAAAAAAAAAACTCATTTTCACAACTACGCCAAGAACTTTTCACCTTTCCCACATATTTTTGAGGTCCTCAAACAGTTAAAATGTTTTAGCGAATTCGTGTGTATGTATTCCCATTTCCAATAACATTTGTCAATTTGATTTCAGAGAATGGTAAAAGGGGAAAAAAGTAGTAAGCAATGACATTCCCAACGTACTATTTTACTTAAATAATAAAATTAAGTATACAAATCTAACAAAAATGATTCATCGAATGATTTAATATCGATCGAACTTTAAACACTGATGATGATGACTTCATTAAAAATGTGGGCAGATAAAAATAACTATAGAAAATAAGATATAACATTAAAATTACTATTGTCCTTGAAAATAACAAATCTGGTATTTTTACAATGTTATTATTATTATTATTATTATATGGGAGCACTGGGAATTCCTACAATTTTTTATAATAACTATAATTATTAATAATTTCTTATAGATTAAGAAAATAATTAAATTTTTTGGCAATAACAAAAATAATGTAATGTGAAACACTCATTTTCTCTTAATGTAATTTACATAGTTATAATTGACTAATTCTTTTCAAACATATATATAATTTTAATTAAATAATTAGTTGTATTCAATTAACCAAAGAATATAAAGACAATAAAATGGTTTTTCATTTCATCCTTTCACTTTTTTAATGATTTTTTTTTTTTTGGAAAAACGTTTCAAACAAAAATGATAGAGCTCTATATGTATATTAATGTTTAACCAAGTTTAAGGAAACACGTTAGTATCTTCATAGAAAAAATAGCGTCATGAAAACTGTTTGATAATAATCGCACTTCCGGTCAAACAATTTTCTTTAAACTCTAATAAACTAAAATACCACTTTAGAGGTAAGTACATTATTATTATTATTGTTTTGATATTCGTTACGACCGCTTTATTTGATGTTGTAATAAAATGGATGTTGAGATTCGGTCACAAAAAAGAAACAAACTCTTTTTTGAAATTTTCACCGACATTTCGGTAAATTTATTGCCTTCTTCAGGGTCCGTAAAAAGGTTACAAAGCAAATAAAGAATACACAAAAATATAAAAAAAAAAGAATAAATAAATTATATAGGGTAAACCTAGGAGAGATGACGAGGGTAAGAGAGAAGATGCAGGCTTTGCTTATCTTGTTTGCCACCATGTGGCGTCATGGAAGTTAGTCCAGGAATAGAGAGATCAGAAGTGAACGTATTACAAAATTCTTCAGTTATTTTGTGTGTTCTACGAACATTTATACGCATCAGCGATATCTGGTGAATAACTGAATTTTCATAACGCTCAGTAAATTTTTTTTTTTATATATATTATATTAATTGCAATTGTTATGAAAGATATCCTGCTGTCGTTAAAGTTGGACTCATAGACATAGTGTTTACCAAGTTTCATGTCGATCGGTCATGTTACCTTCACAGAGGAGAGGTCTCCTACCTATGGTACGTCATCTATCCTACCATAGTAGGAGAGACGGCCAAATGTAGTGTATTTCTATTTTGTTTCTGGAATAAATGAGAACGTCTTTATTTTGAAAAATAACATTTTTTTTTTCTAGATAATAGTAGTTGACATATGTTTTATAAGCATTACTTCTTTAATATATCTCCTATAATATTGGTACACGGCATAACTTTGAAATGTGCATCCATCTCTCCTAGCTTTATCTATATATATATAAATTCAGCATCCGTATATTTGTGGCCGCAAAACTCGAAAAGTACTCCATGGATTGACTTGAAATTTTTACACCACGTTGCATTTTTATATAAGAGTCTTTATATATACACTTTACTCCGAAGTTCCCACGGAAATGGGAACTTCTCCGAGCGTTTCGCGAGGTTGGCAGAAATAGACAGACTTAGACGCGTTGCGATGGTGGCTCACTCTCTGAACCTCTCTAAGCATTCAGCTCTTAAACTGTCATGACTTAAACATGCACTTCACAGAAAACACAACATATAACATTTCTAAAACATCAGGAATGGGAAAGGTTCTTCGGGCGTGCAAAATCATTGTATGGGATGAGTTTACAATGGTTTTTGTAAGAAGTCATTGGAGGCGTTAGACCATACATTGAAAGACTTGCGAAATAATCAGGTTCCATTTGGTGGAGCATTGGTGTTACCAGCTGGTGATTTCAGGGCAAACGCTTCCAGTGATACCTCGCTCAACACCAGCTGATGAATTGCATGCCTGCTTGAAATATTCAACTTTTTGGAGCACAGTAAAAAAAAATTCATTTAACAACGAATATGAGAGTTCAACTTCAAAACGATCTAACAGTTACCATATTTTCAAGACAATTACTCGAACTCGGTAACGGCATTGCTTCTACAAATCCGTTGTGTGAAAAATTACCTTCCCATCTAATTTCTGCAACATTGTACATTGAAAAAGAAGAATTAGTAGACAGGATATTCCAAAGCATCGAAACAAATTATCAGAATCACGCACATGGTTAAGCCTAAAAATCAGACTGAGCCATAGCGAAGCGTGGTCGGGTTACCTAGTTCTATATAAAAAAACTAAATAAATCAATAAGAAGTATTGTAAATAAAAATTTATTTTTAAACTATTTCTAGTATTGTAGAAAAAAATCAGAATCAAATTACATCTCAACTATTAAAATTAAAAAAAAGAAGTCATTTTTACGATTGCAAAACAAACAAAAAGCCGACTGACCTGACTACAGCACTTACCAAACACTACATACAACATAAATAGGAATTTGATATGGAAAACACTGCAATTCTTTCCATTAACAATAATAATATAAAAAAGAAATATATTGGAAATGATACATATTAAAACAGATAAATCAGCTGTCAATTTAAAGAACCGATACCAACAACCTTTACGTCATTTATAACAGTCTCCTGGAATTTCCTAAACAACATACACAGTAAGTTTTCCCATCCAGCCTCCTCTAGCCCTTTATAAAATATCTTGACACACCCTCTTATACCTCTATTAGTTTTTTTAAATTTTAATAGTTGACATTTAGTAGTTTACTTCTGAATTTTTTTCTGCAATAATAGCAATAGTTTTAAATAAATTTCAATAGTAATTCTTTTATTGATTGATTTATTTTTTTTTTATAATTTATTTTTTTTTGTTATATTTAGTTTATTTATATTTTTGTGTATTCTTTATTTGCTTTGTAACCTATGTACAGACCCTGAAGAAGGTCGAAATAAATTTGCCGAAACATCGATGAAAATTTGAAACAAGAGTTTTTTTTTGGTGACCAAATCTTAACATTATCCATTTTACAACATTATTATTATTATTATTATTAATGATTGGGTTTCCGAAGGCGCGGGACCTAAATCAATAGGACTCTTATCCCCTACCCCCCAAAGAAGAAAAAATCCACTCCTAGTTAAGAAGCATCTACAGATTGAAATGAAATAAAACTTTTATTTGGGGGAACAAACACTCATACGTCTTTCTTATAACTGCTATTAATACAAAATCATTATATTAAAAGACAATGATGCGGGGGAGAGGGACATGTGATGGATGCAAGAAATTATATCTATTTTAATTGAAGAAAATTATGAGAAAAATGTAAGCTTGTTGGCAAAAAGGGTAACCCAGGTAGAAGTAGTACAGTTACAGGAAGAGTTCATGAACCTTGTTAGCACTGCCTACCCCTTCTTCTCATAGGGGAAGATTTGAACGAACAGTTAGAAGGCATTCCTTCAAGAGAGTCTAAAACAGACATTCAAGCAGAATACTTGTTTTTCGCTCACTTCAGGAATCAGTGCCAGTTTAAGTTAAAACATAAGAGCTTTGCATTTAATCTAGATAAATAATTGATTTATACATAATCACTATGATATTATAAAAGTACTTAAATTCACTTAGAGAATAATATATTTATTTCAAAACAGTGGTGATCTTTTACTTATTACTAATACTTCTCTCTTAAACATATATATACTTACAAGCCCTTCACAAACCGCTCGTGCTACACAAGCTACTACTACCACTACAACATCACATCACACCAATCACATTTCAGACAACTACTTACCAAACAGGTAATGGATGTGATTATTTTATAGCCTAGAAGAAAGTGCCAATAATATTGAACGAATGACAAAGAAAATTTGAAATTTACGCCAGAAATTCTGCAGGATATCTAAATTACTTCCCCCCCCCCCGAAAAATATTTTAGATAAATGGGGTAGATTTATATTTGGACCATCAGATTTTGGATGGTCTCCAGTCGAACGGCATACCATTCTTCTGGTAGGGCAATGCATAGTTGTTGCAGTGAGTTGGAGGCTGATCGGGGGCTCTAACACGACCTTTTGAGTACGTTCCATTGGTTTACTATAGGATTTAAATAGTGTTGAATCATGGAGCGATATACGGAGCAGACGGTATGACTGCTTCTAAATGAAATTTTTTAACATACCTAGCAGCGGTCATTGCGCTGTTTTCAACAACAATTAACTCGTTGCGGGCCACCAAACTTATCCCATCCCTAGTCCATAATTAATTGCCGTTGAAAAGGAGCACCATCGCTAAATAGTAAACCGAATGAAGCGCTTTCCCTGCCTTCTCCACACATGAATTCTATCGTCTGAAAAATACAGACCATGAATCCACCCCCCCCACGCCATTGCTCTATATTCCAATAGAGGTACGATGGGCAAAAGCTAACCTGCTTACAGTTAGCACTGGAACTTAGTAGCTCGGAAGAAAGCGACTGCGTTGTACTCAGAGCTAAAGAAATCGGTCATCCTGATCTGTTATGATCCTTCTTCGACAAATTTCAAGTCTCCGGCCATATTCCTCAGTTTGTCTAAAATGTAGGATTACTCATAAACGGCAGAAAGTGACAGAACAAAACATTTCGTACGCTATATCCTTCCTGCTCAAAAGCAATTGTTCTGACAACATCCTCAAAAGAAATGACCATTTTTTTTTTTTTTTTTTTTTTTGTTAATAAATTTGAGCAAATAAAATAATTTAACCATAAAATTAATAATAATTTGGAATTAAAAAAAAAATTTCTTACGATGTCTGCACCAGATATCAGGAAGTCACACTAAATGAATTTCTACTGAATTCAATTGTTATTCTCAAGCAATTTAGGAGTCTTTGTGATTATAATATTGTAAATAACATTTATATTAGTTATAAACATAAATATACCAAACCTGGTACAAAGTACAGAGTTATAGTGTTTATATATAGAAAAAATGGACAATTATAAATATATATATAAGTATATATAAGGAGAGAGAGAGAAATATATTATAGAGAGAGATCTCTAAAAATATATAGAGAGAGAGAGATAATATTATATATATACATACATAAACAGACATACGCGCGCGCGCACGCGCGCGCAGAGAGTGAATGGGGGGATTTGCTTAAAACACACGTACGCATAACACGTACATCTATCAAACATTAAACGAAAATAAATGTTTTTAATGACAAAGTATTTTAAAGGGGACATTTGTACTGTATCGTTCAGTTATTGTGTGTATGTATGTATGTATGTATGTATGTATGTATGTATGTAAATTATAGCTTTTATTCTGCAATCTTAGATTTCATCTTTGCTTAATTTTCAAGATCTTTTGAAGTTTAGATGTATTTAATTCTTTTTACCAAGATTTTATTTCTTTTAATCACTTTCTAAAATTACCTTTTTTTTACTTTCTCTTACTCCTAAGTAAGAGGAAGTAGTGTAATCGTGTCAAATTTTCTTTATCAAGTTTTCACTGGAAACACACGTTTTGAGGAGGTCACCTGAATCCAAAAAAGTGATTTTTAGAAAACAGTCAGTGTATGTGTGTGTATGTATGTGAACAGCATAGCCTAAAAAACGAAAAACCGTAGAAAGTTCAAACCGGAAGAATCACATTACTAGTTAATTTTTTTCACTTTTTTTTTTTTTTTTGCAATTTTCTCAAAAATGTCTCCAACGATTTTCTTGAAACTTGATATATTAACTACACATACAAAGAGTTACCACCTTTATTTGAAACATTTCTCCGGAAAAATTCATTTAAGGACATTTTTGGGGGAGGAGTGTGGTTAGGTTGACCACCAAAGTGCTATTTCAGTTTACTACACAATTCTATCATGTAAATAATATTAATTAGAATTAAATATGTTATTGAAATTCTGAGTTTGAAAAAAACTGGATGACCGGAAGTGCTTTTTCATTAGGAAGTATTTTTCAATATTTGCAAATTTCTCCATAAAAACACCGAGAAATTTCATTAAATTTGATCTGCTAACTATAAAATTTCTCAATTACAATTTTGAAAATTGGAATAAAAGAAAGTTGTGTGAGTGTATCACATCAGATTTTTATTCTATGTAATCATTTATTATCTCTTTCATTTTCATTTATTAATAAAATAAAAAATTTATTAATAATAATAATAAAAACTAACCTCATTTGAATTTTTGTTTATGTTGGTCATCTCAGCAAATGGCCATAATAGTCTAACTTTTTTTTAATGGATTAGGCATTGCGACCTGAAAGATCTATTGTATGCTGGATTCGAACCCGGGGCCTCCGCGTTGCTAGTCCAGCTAGCTACCACTGAGCTAATCCCTTTCCTGGGCCTTAAACATTACAAACTTTTTCCAGTTCTTATAAAAACGTAGTTTTCTTATTTATTCTTGGTAATTCTGTATATATATATATATATTTTCTGTACTTCTATTGTATTTATTATAAAATTGTAAATCATTCATTCATAAAATCGGTAAAAACATTTTTATTCGTACTAAGAGGACGGGAAAACATGTATATCCGGTGTAAATCATTCGACCCAATTTTCGAACATTTGACAATCTTGTACGTATTGCATTAAAAGTAAAGTAACAAAATAAGCTGAATTTTAATTTTGAATTTTAGAAACAGGAGAAGTAAATTTCACTAGAGCAACTTAGAACAAATTGTCAGAACCAATCTGAAACTCTGAACCACAAAATGTTTCTTTAGCAATGGAATGGAAAAAAGAAAGGAACTTATAATATTAAATACAGGAAATTTAAACGCATATGAACGTAGTTAAAATCAGAAGGAAATTCAATAGAAATATTAATTAGGAAAACAAACACCTCTAAACCTTACTCGCTGATATTACATTTAAATATAAAACAACTTATACTGTAGCTTGCGTTTATATGCAGTTTTCTGCAGCATTTCCTTTAATAAAGTACTTTCTAATCTAAAACAATTTATAACACACATCCGTACATATCATCAATCCTTTATTTTTATATATATATATATATATATATTACATTTTCTAATTACAGTGTATAGACAAGAAAAATTACATGCTATTATTGTTAATTCCAACATGTACGATATTTATTTAGTGATGATACTGTATCTAGTATCTTTCGTAATACAAGAAAGACGACTTGGAAGAGCTTTTGCCAAATTAGGCGCTTCCCCGCCTTTCAATTGGTCCCAAGCCGAAGCCTACTGTGTTTTTAGGCACATATCTGCCCAAGCTTCCGGTCATGAATATTTTCACATCAATCATCCTTATGGATGTACGTAATGGATTGTCGGCAGTCTAATGCTAAAGTGTCCACTAGAGACAAAATAGTCTCGAGACTAGTCTTACAAATGGATAAGAGACTGAGAGCAGTCTTTCGTGACTCAGTCTCCAATCTTCCGTTAGTGTTCGAAGATTTTTCTCAGCTCTCCAAGGCTTCATTTCATTCTTGTGTGTATTTTTCACTTTTATTTCGGAATTCTATGTTTTTCGTATGTTTCATTTTTTATTTGTATTTCGGTTCAATTTCTATTTTAACCTTCTGATAGGCTGCGCATATAAATGGAACATGAAAAAGGCGCAGAGTATCTGAGAGATACATGTAGGGGTTTTGGTGAAACCCCCCACCACTCATCCACTCTAGCGGAGAGAAACAGTCCCTCTCGCACAAAGAGGAGAGGTTCGGCCAGTATATATATATATATATATATATATAAGAGATGGACAGTCAGAGAATCATTCGGTGGAATTCAGTTTTACACATCATTATCATTCTGTTGATTTACACATCAGTTTAACATCACTCCGTACATATCATTTTAGCCACGTCAGTCTGTCAGTTCAGTTCAGTTCTTAACTCTACAGTGTAAAGTCCTTGGCAGTCAGTCATATACATATATATCAAATTATATATCTTAATCCGTCTTAAGGTGTTATTTATCATTCAACATCAACAACCAACATCTCCTCACAACACCCTTACATACATCAAGTAATTCCAAGCAATGGTGTTCAGTTAATCTCAAATTTTGCCAAATACTATATGTATGTTAAAAAATAGAAAACGCACTATTATGAATTTCGATGTTTATTTTGCAAATAAAACACGAACACAAAAAAAACAGAAGTTGAGAAAAAGAATAATTTTTTCTGTTCAATTTTACTCTCACAGATTTAAAGTTCACATACCTAAACAAACAAACTACTCTGAACACAATTTTGTAACCAAACTCTATTGTACAGGCGACTGCCTAAAACAATCATATAGTTAAAAAAAAAGGGCCTGACGCGAATCCATTATGAAAGAAAAGATAAAAATAAACAAACTGCGATCAAATCTCACACAATTGACTGCGAGTTGATTCTCAAGTGGACACGAAATATTCCTGCTCTCGAGACTGCAGTGACTTCTCAAATGGACAATACCCTGAGGCTGATCTGGAGGCTTTGTCTCTAGTGGATACTTAGCATAAGATGCTCATTAAAGATCCTCACAGAGTGAGATGAAATAGTGAGAAATGTTGCTGCGCCTTTCACGGATCTTTCTCAGGCATCTGATTGGATTCTTTATTGAAGAGTGTGATGATGTGGGTTAAGAATAGAATAGAAGCGGGGGGGGGGTGGGGCCTCATTCCACTGCGACCTACAAATTGAGGTCTATTGTGGATCCCCTTAAGTTACAGAACAGCCCCCAGCTTTGCCCTCCTAATCAATCCTAGCAAAGCTGAGAGCGGCTCCGTCATGAAGCTTTCAGCTTCGGGATTGCCCGTCCCCAATTGAAGAAACCTAATCCTCGCCAGGCCGGCGCACTCACAAAGGATGTGTGCCGGGGTCTCCTCCTCTACCTTGCAGAATCGGCATACCGCACTGTCCGCAAGTTGTAGGTGGTGCATGTGTCTATTCAGCCTACAATGCCCTGTTAGTAGACCCACAATTAACCTTATATCCCTTCGGGTTTGGCTCAGTAGGTCTTTGATGAATTTAGGCAAATGTCTTTTAATGAAGAGCTTTGCCTGCATCTGTCCTGGTGTTCCCTCCCACCAACGCAGACGCTGATCTTCTATCCACCCCCTGATAGAAGTTTGAATGAGGATCCTGGACAAGCCGCAGAAGGGTTCGGGGCCTATAAAGGTATCCTGCGAGCCCTCCCTCGCTAGGGCATCCGCCCTCTCATTGCCCAGGAACCCCGCATGTCCCGGCACCCAGGCGAGTGTCAGTTTATTCCGAGTACCCACCTCGGTGAGGGCAAGTAGGCAGTCCCACACCAGTCTTGAGACTATTTGGTGTGAGGAAAGTGCCTTCAGGGCTGCCTGACTGTCGGAGTATATGGCCACTCTTCTACCCACTATCCTTTGCCTTATAATCTCCCTAGCGCAGAGTTGTAACGCCACGACTTCAGCCTGAAAGACCGTGGCGTACTTCCCTAGGCTGGCCTTAATTTTAACTTTAGGCCTGCCCCCGTAGACCCCAGCTCCGACCCCAGTCAGAGTTTTGGATCCATCTGTATACCAGATCGAGTTACCGAACAGGGGTGGGTCGCAGCCCCATTCGCCTCTGCTCGGTATGACAATATGGAAGTTCCTTTCGAAGAAATACTTAGAAACCATCCTATCCGTTGGCATCTCCAGAAGATAGTCCACCTTGATTTCCTCAATCAACCTCTGGTTATTACGATCATGCCTAGAGATGATGGGAGGCGGCCATGTGGGTTAAAGAGACATCTCTATGTAATTGGGCCTAATGCCAGACCTCTTTTGTTGAGTTTGTCGAGACAATGGGGAAAAAAAAACACCCGTCCATCTTATTATGCCAGATTAACTTGGATTGTGAGGAAATTAGATTCAGGATCATTGGTCGGAGCAGGATGTCTACCCGAAGAGCTTAGGCTATTTCCCTTTAAGGTTATGGTCCGATTTCTTCGGATCTTAGCTACGTTAGATTGCAGAATTGTTGTTTTTCTTTGGGGTAGCTATATGGGCCAAGTGGGGGGCTTTGAATAGCGTAGGGTTTGATGCTTCCCCACAAACGAATAATAATAATAATAATAATAATAATAATGATTAATATAAGAAAAGGCTAAACTGTTGAGTGACAAATTTTTTTTTTTTATAAAAAAAAGTCGATGCAAAGTATTCTCACCAGTTTGAACTACTTAATTATTAAATGAAGTTAAAATATGGACAATAAAAAAAAAACAAAAGAAACTTTACACTTCGTAGAAGACAGTTTGTAAAGTTCTTAGTAATAAATTATCTCTATACCACAAGAAGGCGTACTTCTTTCTTAGAATCGTCCGGTTTGGACCAATGGAAGGACTAAGAAAACCTCTATTCCTCTCCCCGCCCCCCACAATGTAAGATGCAAAAAAGATTCATTTTAATTCTTAATTCTTTCCATGTAACTTTTTGTGCGTCCCCCATAGCTTCAAATTATCTCGCCCCTATTGTATTATGTAAAAGAGTTATCAGTAAAGGAGTTCTTTGTACTAATAGTCTGGTAAGGAAAAAAAAAACTAATAGAAAAATATATAAATAATAAAAGTCTAATGTTCGAGAGAATGTCGGTTTAAAGAGGGATAAAGCCAGAGAAAGGAAGTGAGTGAGAAAGAATAGACCGGTAAACCAATCAATCTAAACTCTATACTCATCAGAATTACTCTAATTCATACCACGGTAGAAAGAATTATTGTATTAGGGTATTTTCGAAACTGAAAGCTTCCATTGAAAAAAGCTATGTTTACGGTTTTTTCTTTTACTGATTTTTTTGAACTTTTTTTTCCATAACTACCTCAAAAACGGCAACATCGATTTTTCATTAAACTAAATATACTACACAATAATAGAGTCAAAACTTTTGTTTAAAACACACACTTTTCAAAAAAAAAAAAAAAAAAATGATTATTAAGAAAGTTCTGGTGAAGTTGTGATGTTAAATAAAAAATTACAACCTCAATTATTCCGCGGTTTTATAACCTATTTAACATTAAGAACAATTAACTAAATAGCAAAAATAAATCAAGTTATTAAAAATCTTATCAATAATAAGTTAATAACAATAATTACAGAATGTCATCCGTATGTACGTATATGTTTCAAATAAATTATTAAATTAAAAAAAAATAATAATAATATGATGTGAAACACTCACATGACTTCCAACTCACCAGTTAATACAATAATTATATAAATAATTAATTAAAAAGATAAATCAGCTATCAATATTTTAGAACTGATACCAACAATCTATCCCTCAGTTATAACAGTCTCCTGGAATTTCCTAAACAACATAGACAATAAGACACAGTTTTCCTATCCACTCTCTTAGTCCTTTATAAACCTTGGCACACCCTAATTCCGTAACAATTGGTGATAGTATATCACAAGTTAAACTATATTTTTTAAGAAATTCAAAAAGGAAATTTTTTTTTTTGTAAGTACATTTCTTATGTTAAATTTTAATATTTTACAGTCATGTTTATTAAATTTTTATAGTTGAGATGTAGTTTATTTCTGATTTCTTCTGCAATAATCGAAATAAATTTCAATTATAATACGTTTATTGATTGATTGATTTATTTTTTTTTATATATATTTATATTTAGTTTATTTATTATTACTTCTTCTTTACCCCTAAGTGAAAGTATTGTAATCGTGCCAAATTTTCGAAATTGAGTTTTCACCGGAAATATCCGTTTTGAGATCCCCTGAGTCCAAAAAAAAGTGGTTTTTAGAAAAAGTCTGTGTGTATGTATGTGAACAGCATAACTCAAAAACGAAAAATTATAGAAAGTTCAAACTTGATATTTCGTTTAGGTATCACCACGGGATCTGTCAAAATTCCTCAACCGGAAGTATCACTTTCGTAAAGAAACCACTTTATTGAATGTATTTTTGTACTTTTTCGCAATTTTCTCAAAAATGGCTCCAATGATTTTTCGTTAAACTTGGCATATCAACTAGACATACAAACAGGTACAATTTTTTATTTGAAACATTTCTTCGGGAAAATTGAATTAAGGGTACTTTTGGGGGCTGGATAGGGTTACAGTTTCTTCTAAAGTCCTAGTGTAAGTTTATTACACAATTCTATCATCTAAATAATATTTTAATTAGAATTAAATATGTTGTTGAAATTCCGAGTTTCATGAATATTAACTAAACAGGAAATAGGTTTTAATGACGTTTTTTTCAGTTTTTGTGATTTTCTCCATAAAAAAAAAAAAAAAAACTGACGAATTTCATTAAATTTTGTGTACTAACTATAAAGTTAGTCAATTACAATTTTTGAAAACTGGAGTAAGAGAAAGTTGTGTGAGTGTGTGTCACACCAGATTATTTTTTTTTATTCATTATTTGCTTTGTAACAATTTTACAGACCCTGAAGAAGATAGCAATAAATTTGCTGAAACGTCGGTGAAAATTTGAAAAAAAAAAAAAAAAAAAGTTTTTTTTTAATGACCGAATCTCAACATCCATTTTTTACATCAAATATAGCGGTCGTAACAAACATCAAAATATTATCTATATATGAAGTATCTACGAATGAAACCTATCGATATCTTTATCGGGACAAAAAGCAGAAAACTGAAAAAAACCAAAAAAAAAAAACTGTTGAATAAAATCACATTTTTGGAAAACCAATTTTCATCAACCTCAAAAATTTTAGTAGACATTTAATTTGTAATTTAATAATTATAAAGATGATAGAATCATATAATAAACTAAAATAACACTTTATAGGAACCCTAAATTTATCAACCTAAATTCGTCCTAAAATGAATTTCCCCGGGGAAAAATTTCTTTCAAGAGAAACTGTTTTGTAGAAAAAAAAAAAAAAAAAAAAAAAAAAACTCAGTAAAGTAGTATTTCCGGTTGAGTGTCCTCGACAAAAACTCATTGTCGGGTTCTTCCGGTAGAATTTGAACGAAATATTAAATTTGAAGGTTTTTTAAATTTTTTTTTTTTTTTTTAGTTTTTTTTTTAGTTATACTGACCACACAATTTCCAAAAAAAGTTTTCTAATGAAAATTCGATTCGAGCAAATTTTGACACGATCACAATACTTCTTATAGCTAGAAAGAAAGTAACAAAAGAATGCTAAAAAGTGATTTGAGATACAAGAAGGGCACCCCCCCCAGTGTTTCTGGCCAGTGTGGGAGCAACTATGGAAGAGGCTAGTTTGATCTAATATATTATCATAAAAACATTTCTTTAAAAATAATATATTCATAAACTTCAAGGTTAATAGTTTTGATATTATACAATATACACTAAATATTCGTTACACTTAACTGGATTTCTGTAACAAATTAATAACAAGAAGCCAGGGACTTTAGAATACAAATAATATGTTAACCAATTATGATGTAATAAGATGAATATAATAAATCGTGTATTTAATTCTTAAAAAAAAAAAAAACCTTATATATACCGAACGTATAACATAAATAAATATAAGTCATCTTTTGGTCATGTTATTGCAACATTTGTATGGTTTAGAAAGTGGTGGTGAACTTCTTATCATGTAATCGAGCAGATGTGGCCTTTTTTTTTAACCTTCAAAATCATTAATTATTTAAAAATTACAATATTAAGCAATATCTATTATTACTTTCTCTTACTCCTAGTAAAAGGAAGTATTGTAATCGTGTCAAATTTACCATATCGAGTTTTCACCGGAAATAGCCGTTTTGAGGTCCCCTGAGTCCAAAAAAGTGGTTTTTAGCAAATGGTCTGTGTGTCTGTATGTGAACAGCATAGCTCAATAACGAAAAATCGCAGAAAGTTGGAACTTGATATTCCGTTTAGGTATCACCATGGGATCTGATGGTGCGTTATCTGTCAAAATTCCTCAACCGGAAGTACCAGTTAACACGTTGGTTTTTTTTTTACTTTTTTTTGCGTTTATCTCAAAAATAGCTCCGATGATTTTCTTTAAACTTGTTATATCAACTACACATCGAACGAGCTACAACTTTTATTTGAAACATTTCTCTGGGAAAATTCATTTAAGGGCAGTTATGGGGGAGGGTGGGGTTAGTTTATTAGACAGTCCTGTCATCTGAATAATATTAATTAGAATTGGATATGTTGTTGAAATTCCGAGTTAGAAAAAAAAAAACCGGATAACCGGAAGTGCGTTTACTTTACCACTTTACTAAATGATTTTTTTCCCACTTTTTTGCAATTTTCTCAAAAATGGCTCTGACAATTTTCTTGAAACTTTTAATATAAACTAAACATATAAAGAGCTTAATCTTTTATTTGAAACACTTCTCCGAATAAACTCATTTAAGCGGACTTTTTGGGGAGGGGTGGGGTTATGTTTTTCTCTAAAGTGCTATCATAGATGATTATACAATTCTATCATCCAAAGAAAATTAATTCGAAATAAATAGATGGACAAAATTCCGAGTTTCAAAGAGATCAGTAAACCGGAAGTTCGCTTTTACTGAACACTTTTTTTAGTTTTCGACGATTTTCATTAAATTTCGTGCACAAACTATAAAATTTGTCAATTATAATTTTGAGAACTGGAGTAAGAGAAAGGTGTGTGAGTGTTTCACACCACATTTTTCTTTTTTTTAGTATTGATAAAAAATATATTCTGGATATGTTTATATTTATCAATATTTCACTGTAATTAATTTGGATTTCGTGTTATAATAATTGGTGTATCGTGGTATAAATGTGTGTGAGTGTTTCACACCAGATATTT
Organism: Triatoma infestans; assembly: GCA_011037195.1. Taxonomy (NCBI): domain Eukaryota; kingdom Metazoa; phylum Arthropoda; class Insecta; order Hemiptera; family Reduviidae; genus Triatoma; species Triatoma infestans. Next base: position 32,699 of record JAAEAF010003022.1, read on the forward strand.
TTTTTTTTCTCTTCTTAGCTAATTCTTCACTTTTAACTTCATTTTCCAATTTTGGGCTGCCAGTATGTCTTACGTGTTATCTATTCAATGTTTATGCTGAAATGAATTTAGATGTCTATTCTATCTAAAATCAATGAACCAATGTATGTGAACAGCATAGCTCAAAAAAGTAAAATCAAAGAAAGTTCCAACCTGATATTCCGTTTAGGTATCACCACGGGATCCGACACTAGGTAATCTATCAAAATTCCTCAACCGGAAGTACCAGTTTACAAAAATTTTTTTTTCCACTTTTTTGCAATTTTCTCAAAAATGTCTCCGACAATTTAATGTAAACGTGGTATATCATTTACACATACAAAAATCTACAACTTTAATTTGAAACATTTCTCCGGGAAAATTGATTTAACGACACTTTTGGGAGGAAGGGTGAGGTAAGGTTTCCCCTAATAAAGTGCTATTTCAGTTTACTATATAATTCTGTCATCTAGATAATATTAATTAGAATGAAATATATTGTTGAAATTTTGAGTTTGAAAAAAAAATCAGATTACCGGAAGTGCGTTTTTACTGAAATGTATTTTTCAGTTTTTCTGCTATTTTCTACGAAACGGTTTCCTTCTTTAAAGTAGGAATGTGTGAACTATACATATAAAGAGCCACAACTTTTATCTGGAACATTTCTGCTGGTAAAGTCATTTAAGGGGATTTTTTTGGAGGAGGGGTGGGGACCATGTTTTTCTCTAAAGTGCTATCATAGTTTCAGAGCATCAGAGACATTTTCCGTGGTAGCCTGCTTCATTTTGTGGTCATCGACCGGTTTCGGGCGTTCGCCCATCTTCAGGGTGGGTTTTTCAGACAGTGTGACAACACAGACTTGCACAGAGCAAATTCAGTATATACACACCGACTGGAGTGGAATGCATACTTAATTATAAAAACCCATATTTAGGTATACATGCGTGCGTGGATGCCGTATGTGAATGTTGTGTAAAAAGTGAAATATTGAGTGGAATGCATAATTTATTATAAAAAACTTAATTATAGATATCGCTTAATTTTAAATTATGTTAGTTTAAATCGTTATTTAATTTAATTTTTAATTTTTTTATATATTTTTTATATTTTATTTTGATTAGTTAATTGTAAAGTAAATCTCCCTCCAACAGCAGAGTTTAAAAATTAGACCCCCCACGTGTTGTTTCCATTGTAAGGAAAATTTGCTCTTTAACAACACAAACACGTGTTTTCCCACCCAGCTTACCATACCCCTTGACCTAGTTTAAGAGTTTTGTTTTAAATACAATTAAAAACACTAGTCAGTGTGTAAACTGAATTTGCTCTGTGCAATTCTGCGTTGTGACACTGTCTGAAAAACGCATCCTGAAGATGGGCGAACGCCCGAAACCGGTCGATGACCACAAAATGAAATAGGCTACCACGGAAAATGTCTCTGAAGCTTTCCAGCTCTGTGGGGAACCAACCACACCATAATTGCTATCATAGTTGATTATACAATTCTACGATCCAAACAAAATTAATTAGAAATTAATAGATGGCCAAAATTCCTAGTTTTAAGAAAATTAGAAAAACCGGAAGTGGCTTTTGGAAGTTGTGAGTGTATTGCACCAGATTTTTTTTTTTTACATATTCATAAAGGAACGTTGAAGATATAGTTATACGTAATATTGAGATGATATTTAGAGCCTATTCTCTTCTCTTCTCTTATTTTCGATCGATCTTTTGTCTTGAAAGTAATTAGTAAAGTTTTTTGCTATTTATACGTGTGGATTCTATTTAAATAAATAAAAATGATTTTACCTTTAAAAATAAGGATATTTTGAAACAGATTGTTTACTGCTAATAAGTTACAATGATTTTTTTATATTATATAATCCCACATAAACTGAACGTATAAGTAATAAAAATAATGTACAAAAGATTCATATACAACTCAGAAAATACTGTAGGATAGTGATAGATAACATTGGACAAATACACAAATTAAATATGTTAGACACTGATTTTACTTTAAAATTAGACCAAAACATGTTTGGTTGTTAGAATATAATCAGTGTTGTTCAAAACGTAAATATCCACAGGGTGGTCCCTCATGTCATTCTGCTTTCTCTCTTTTAGTCGGGGTTTGAACAATCTTTATTGTAATAGGTGTATAACATCCATTCTCCTTACAAATGTTAACAGGCACGTTGTTTATATTACCATATATACATAATAAAAAAAAAAAGTGGCTATCCACACTTTATGGAATCTTTTATACAATTTTAATTATCTTTAATACATGCTTATTAATAACTAAGCGAAATTTTGTTTAAAAATTTAACGCATTCATTATTAGGGAATCCAAAATACTAAAAAGGTTTTTAGACTATCTTAAAAAATAATAATCCTAATTATATGTCGTCTTAGTGTCAATTTATCGAACCAAATTATTTTGTTTACCCTAAGTTATACTTTAATGAATTCTGGAGCTTAACTAATTTTTAGTTCAATGAAATTTGTAAAAGAAATATTTAAAGGTTTTTTTTTAAGAAACTAAACAGTATCTATATAAAGAGTTTCGTATCAGGAAGTAGCCATTTCTTGATGAGAGACACTAACTACGTCCCTGCGGGACAATACAATATGAGCAACACACTCGACACCACCACAACTGTCACTAAATACACTGAGGACCCGCAAGTTAGTTAACGTGTGTAGAAACTCTAGTTCATTATCATTATCACATTTCACACACATACAGACCATTCGGTGAAAACAGTTTTATCGTACTCAGAGGCCCAGATAACATGTATTTCCGGTAAAAATCTCAATTCCGGTAATTTGACGCTATCGCAATACTTCCACTTACTCGGAGTATTATTATTATTATTATTTTTTTTTTCACAGGTGATACCTGGGTTATTCTCTTGCTTACGGGTTGCTTTTGCTACCAAGTAAGCTAGATGTGTCTTGTGTATCAGGTGTTGTTCAGAAATTTCCGTACAGTGTTACAAGTTTTCAGTATGACAGCTTTCTGTATCTGTTGATGTATGTATGGGTGTAGTTCTAGTGTTTCTATGTTGCGGATGAAAGAGTGTGGTGTGACTCCTGTAGGTGATATTATAATTGGTAGTATTGTTAGTTTGCTCTGCTTCCATATTTGTTTTATTTCTATTGCGAGAGGTGTGTATTTGTCTATTTTTTCCTGTTCTTTTGTTTTGATGTTTTTATCATTAGGGATGGATATGTCTATCATGTATGTGGTGCTCTCATTTTTGTTTACTAGTGTGATATCTGGTCTGTTGTAATCTATCGTGCGGTCAGTTCGTAGTGTTGTATCCCAGTAGAGCTTTGTGTTTGTGTTTTCCAGAATGGTTTGTGGGTGGTATTTGTAGTATGGGGTCCGTTCAGTAATAAGGTTATGTTTTAGTGCGAGTTCTTGGTGTAATATCTTTGCAGCTGCATTGTGTCTGTCTGTGTAGTCTGTGGCTGCCAACAGTTTGCATCCGCTGGTTATGTGTTCTATTGTTTCCGGGAATTGTTACATTTTCGGCATTGGTCATTCTGTAAGATGGTACTATTGCTTATGTGTTTCATGTAGTTTCTTGTGGCTATTACTTGGTCTTGTATTGCGATGTTGAATCCTTCTGTTTCTGGTTGCAGGTCACCTTTTGTTAGTCATGTGTATGAGTGTTTTTTGCTGATGTGTCTCTGGTGTACTGTATTATAGTGTCTACCGTGTATAGCTTTCTGTGACCAGCTGGCAAGCTTTTCTATAATATGTGTATCTTCGTTTCTAGGTGTGTTTACTGCGTCTTGTATATGCTCACTGAGGTTAAGAGGTGTGAACTGTTTGTCTGCTGTAATAATTGCTTTGTGTAGTCTGCTGTCTTTGCTATAAAAGTATGCCCGCATGTTCCAGACTTGGTTTTCGTGCAATTGTGAGATGTCTATGAGTCCTCGCCCGCCAGGATATATATATATATTTATTTAATATAAATAAATATTAATAATAATAATAATAATTATAATAATAATAATAATAATAATAAATTATTATTATTATTATTATTCGTCTAGGGAGAGGAATCAAACCCTACGCTATTGAAAGCCCCACTCGACCTAGATAGTGTAATGGAATCAATTGTCGTGATTCCTGAGGTATGAAGTTAGATGTCTTGAAGAGGGATTTATTAGGCGGAAGTTAGTTTAGAGAGTTAATGCTTGAATTACTAACACTGAATTTATAAAAATAGAATATATTTTAACAATAATTTGAATGAGCCTAATGGTACATTTAACTACAATTAATATGATTTGATAAAAGTAAATAAATAATTTTAAGAGTTAAATAACAAATAATTTAAAATGATTATAATAAATAAATTAATATGTACAACTATGAAAATAATTATAAGTCAAACCTTGTACAGGGACGCGTTCGGAACTCAAGTATAACTGCTGTTGTAAAATGATACTGATATAATGATGTGGCTACTGGTATAAGATGATGATATAATGATTCCCTCTTCTAGTGGGGCGAAGTTTATATTAGTCTTACCACACACTGTCAAGTGTGTAAGTAAGTTCTCACACTAAGACATCTCTAGTAGCGTGCCACCTTGGTTAGGTCGGCGACCAGTGATTCAGGTCAGTGGCCAGATTTGGTCGCCCATCGGCGACTTTCAAAGACCAGGTGGCTTCTGTTCAATAGACAGGGCTTTATCAGTGCTTGTCTTTGATACCTTTGTATTGAAAAGGCAGCAGCCGGCTGTGGGGCCACTAGTTATAAATTCTTCTTTCCTTTTGTTATATTTTGTGAAGGCTTTGACATTGCTATGTCATTACAATAGCTACCCCAAACCTTAGCAAATTGAAACGCAGTCCGAACAAATCGGACTATAATCTTAAAGGGAAATAGCCTAAGTTCTTATACAGACATCCTGTTCCGTATAAAGATCCTGAACCTAATTTCCTCCCAGCCCAAGCAATCCGTCATAAGATGGATGGGTATTTCTTCGTCTGTCTCCTTGGACCACAACGCCCAGTAAGGGATTCAACCAGATACTTGTGAAAGATACAGCAACATCTCACAATAGCCCAGGATGAATGTTGTAAAACTATCTATGACTAGAAGCTAGATAGTCATGTGCCTAAAGACACACCAACAGCAGGCTCGAGACCAATGAAAGGGAGAGAGGCGCCTAATTTGGCAAACTTATCCACCTCCACATTCCTAAAAAAAATCCCATACAACATGATGCCCAGACTAGAAGTACATCCTTGAAGGAAAAAAAAAACCTCTTCCAGTTTTCTAGAACATTCTAGGACCAACATGAATCAACACCTTTCTACTTGATTGTTCGAGCAGATACAAACACCTTTTAAGTTAGTGTTACGTACTCGTTCATCCAAAATAAAACAAAGAATAGGCATAAACCTCATTCTGGAAAACAGAGGTCCATTCACCAAGAGATATACTGCCAAGTGATACCCTGTCTCAAAATAGATCACAGCTCCTGACCTACCATCCATTTTGGAATCTTTCTGTGTAACAGAAATCTTCCTAGAAATCTTACTAGGCTTAAGAGAAAATAATAAACAATGAACATGAACAAAATAACGAATAACTATTTAAAGTTCAAAATAGATCTATACTGTAATGGCATCCAGCAGAGTGATAGAGGCTCTCTCTGGTTAACAGAGACTACTCTCTGACTAGTCAGGCTAGAGTGGAAGAACCTAGGTATATAAGCTAGTGAGAATCTATCTAAAGGATATCTATCAGATTCAACCATACATCGCATCGTATCATATCTCTACTCCCACCTTTTATTCTATCAGTTTCATTGTAAAGTCCAGTGCAGTTCGTGTAAACTGTATTTCTACATTATAACAGAGTCTTCATATCGCGTTTATTCAATCAAACCCAATTTTTTTCCTCAACAACTCCATTATAATACCGACTAAAAATTTATTTTTGTTTTAAATAATAACTGGTCAAATCCAGCCTGATTGCGAGCAGCAGCTTGATGCGAACGGCTAATCTTGAATTAACAGCTGTGACGGTTATAGAAAAATTTCACTGTACACTTTGTAACCTTATTGCCAAAGAGGTTCAGAAGCTAAATTAGCCTTAAAACTGATATATTCTACAATATATTATTTAAAAGAAAATTGTTCTTATTGTTCATAAGTTTTATTTAAAATATAGTACAAATTTTTATAGTGAGTAATATTATATTATAAATAAGGCAGGAAGTAGACAACTGTATTTATAGTAACATATGGAAAAGAGATTATATAGAGATGTATTATAAAATATAGCATGAATTTACAATCTCCATAAAATACATATATATATACATATACATATTATTTGGTTTTTAGAAATGTTATATGTTAAATGTTATGTAGGTGGTTTGTATATTATTATTATTATTATATGTATATAAATATTATAATAATAGTGATAATAATAATAGTGAATTTAACAAGATCTCTCTTTGACACTATTTGTTAAAGAGGGCGTGGTTTAAATAGTTTCTATATCCTAACTCTGACTAGTCCATAAATTGTAACATGAAACCTTATTTAAAGAATATTACAATGTTAAAATGATTAAATTAAAGTAATAAGATACATACACTTGCCCAAGGATAGGCTCAGCAAGTAGTTAGTTGGATGGAAACAGAGGAAGTGCCATAAAATTGATGACATATAACCAACACTTAAGAGAAAAATGAACCTCTTATCTATATTTGATTGCCAGCAGATCGTTAAGTTTTTGCATGAATCACCACTTGGGTTTGAACAGAGAAAGTCAATTTTTTTTTTTTTTTTTTTTTTTTTACAAAAAGTAAGGAAGAGGGGAAATATTACATTCAAGTCATTCAAAGATTTTTAACACGTTTTTACTTAGGAAAATTAATATTTGGAAAAATCTTCCGAATTTGAAGAATTTGATGAACGAAAAAAAATGTTTCTGGCGAATATTCTGGACTTGTATGAATGTGTGTGTGTTTGTGTGTGTGTGTGTGTGTGTATGTATGTGAACACAGCATAGCTCAAAAACGAAAAATCGTAGAAAGTTCAAACTTGATATTCCGTTTAGTTATCACCATGGGATCTGACAGTAGGTTATTTGTCAAAATTCCTCTACCGGAAGTACCACTTTACTGGTTGGATTTTTTACTTTTTTGCGATTTTCTCAAAAAAATTGCTCCGACGATTTTCTTTAAACTTGGAACATCAACCACACATACAAAGAGCTACAACTTTTATTTGAAACATTTCTCAGGGAAAATTCATTTAAAAGCACTTCGGAGGGATGAGTGGAGTTAGCTATTCATCTTAACTGCTATTTCAGTTTATTAGACAATTCTGTCATCTAAATAATGTTAATTAGAATTAAATATATTGTTGAAATTCCGAATTTGAAAAAAAATCGGATAACCGGAAAAGCGTTTGTTAACACTTTACTAAATGATTTTTTTTTTCACTTTTTCGCGATTTTCTCAAAAATGGCTCCGACGATTTTCTTGAAACTTCGTATAAAACTAAACAATGCAAAGATCTACATCTTTTATTTAAAACTTCTCTGGGAAAATTCATTTAAGGGCAATTTTAGGGAAGGGGTGGGGTTACAGTTTCCTCTAAAGTGGTATCATAGTTGATTATACAAATTCTAACATCCAAACAAAAATAATTAGAAATAAATGGATGGCCAAAATTCCAAGTTTTAAGAAAATTAGTGAGCCGGAAGAGAGGTTTTACTGAACAGCTTTTTACTTTTTTCAGTTTTCGACAAATTTCGTTATCTTTGGTACACAAACTATAACCTTTATCAATTATAATTTTGAGAACAGGAGTAAGAAAAAGTTGTGTGAATGTTTCACACCAGATTTTTAATATTTTATTTATACCAACTGCTTATATAATATTTTAATAATATTAATGGAAGAATACATAATAAATAAAGTATTGCGACATATTATAAAATATCTATGTAACTTCTAAGTGAATCAGAAAGCAATGTGAAGCAACAAGATACATATGTACAATGTCTTTAGATAAGTCTTTTTTCCATGTGTCATATGTTATGTATGTAATAAACTTTCTCTATGTCAAATGAATTAAATACCTACTTCTTACATTTATGTGTTCACGCGTTAACAATTCAAGGTCACCAAATGTATACAAATCGAAACTTAACAAATCTTTAGATTAAAGAAGGAAGTTATATTAATGAATTTAGTCTATAATTGATCTTAGCTACGTATTAATGTGGTGATGGGGTGGGGGTGGGGAAATATGGCTAATTTTAATACAGCAACACTCATACGATTTTCTTTTACTGCATTTAATTAAATTATAACATTGACACCATTTTGTTTAAACTTGGAATTTTTACTCAGTTTAATTATAATTATTATGGTTATTATTATTTGCAAAGGGTTTCCCATACAGCCAGCGCTGGAGATGCAGGAGGCGTCACGATAAATTCAGCCGAATCACATGGTTTACATTTTACTTACTACAATCTCTATAATGTCCTATGTAAAGTATGCTTTAGAAAACAAGAATTCACAAAGTAGCTTCATGGTATCTACTCGTATGTTGTTGGAGAATATAATTTCCTCATACTGAAAAGGAGTATTTGTAAAGCTCTTTGAATAATCTGTACCCTTTTGTGCGGCATTCATGGGCATTCTATCACTATATGTTTGAGGTACTCTCATTCGTTGGCATCTCTCGCATAACGAAAAGGTTCAAATTCTAATTATTGTTGCAGCTACTCCTTGTGTAAGGCTAGACCCTACCATGGCGCATTTCCCACACATATGTTACTGTGTCCCATGAGGTTTCGACGTCCGTTCAAGGGAGTTTTATGTAGATCATTTCCCCTATGTATTTGGCAACCACTTTAGCCACAAGACATATACGATTTCGTTGTGTCGGTACCGGTATAGTGTGCGCTCTACCAAAAACCCTAATGATACCTAATATATAAAATATGTGCTCTACTCTAGTAAGTAAATAAGGTATTCAGAAATCCCTTTTCCGGGAAGCTCCGATCTCCGTAAAACTTGTTGTCCAAAAAAAAAAAAAAAACCCTTAGCCGGTCAAATTTGAAAATGAGTGGATCACTGTTCTATTTTCGCGCGCTTATCGTCATGAAGGAACCATATTAGTAAAGTTCAACCATGATAATAAATGTTCTGAAAAGAATTGTTTTAATTTTAATTTTTGTGGATAGTGCATATTAAACCAGAAACATGACGATAAATTGCTTAATATACGAGCATCATGACACACTATACCAAAATCATTACTGGCAGATGCACACACTATACCAACACTCTTAGGCCAGAGTGCCCTCTAAACCACACGCTTTCTTTCTGATATTAAAATATCAAGAAGTTCCCATATTTCTAGGGCAATACGATTATGAGAGGAAGGCGCTAGTGAATTCGCTATTTTTATCAGGAAGCTTTATAAGGGAACCTTATAGGAAAGCTAGCGGAACGTTACATATTCCCCCAGAAGATCCCCCAAAAAAATAATTATCCTAAGAAAATGTTTTGAAATAAAAGTGATACGGATTCATTTGTTTAGATAGTATACGAAAATTGGAAAAAAAAAATCGTGTGGAACCGTTTTCGAGGAAATCGCAAAAAAAAACTGAAAAAAAAACACTCAGTAAAGTCGGAAATCCGGTTGATGGATTTGATTCAAAGTCTTCCGTATCAAATACGATAATATTAGTACCTAAACGGAATATTAAGTTTAATCTATTTTGAGATATTTTGTTCACACAAAAATCTACATTTACGTAGTCAGTGCAAATTTTGACACACACCGCAATACGGGTAATAAAAATAAATAAATAAATAAAAAAGAAAAATGAAAGAAAGAAAATGAATAATAATAACTAAATGAAGACAATGAAAAATAGAAGAATTAAAATAAAGTTATAATTAAATAATACAAAAGAATGGTACTTCCTAGAAATTCATTTTGTCCTGGTAATTATATTAGCGTGATGTGGTTTACAGCCGGGCAACCACCACTCGCCCTACTCACCTTACTAACGTCATCACATGGACACAAACATTACAATCTTAAGAAGTACTTACTGTAAATGAAGAAAAGGTCAGTGGCTACATATATATAGTGGCTATAGAGTGAGAACACTGTGGCTTAGTAGGCTGTAAGTAAGATAATGAGTTCTTGGTCAAGAGTGTGTGTGTGTGTGTGTGTGTGTGTGTGTGTGTGTGTGTGTGTGTGCTTGTCTCTCTCTGTCTGTGTCAGTGACTCTGTGTGAGTTGTCAGTATATAAAAGCTTTTGTTTAATTAGATTCTGACCAACAGTGTTCATAATAGAGTTCTGCACCTTTACACTCCTTTTAGGCAGACTTTTAATACATTATTTTATTACAAAAGATATACAATTAAATAGCAATAACAATACATATAAACCATGGTCAGTTCTGTCTGCCAGTCTCTATATATATGTATTTTCTATTTAGATATTAAATATAAGCATTCTCGCATCCGGGGCATGTTGGCATTGAAGGGAATGAGACGGCCGACGCCCTGGCCAAGATAGGCGCTATGACACCACTTTTGGGGCCGGAACCTTTTTGTGGGATTAGCGACCAGTGTCTGTTAGAGGAACTTAAGAAGGAAGAGGAGACGAAGAGATCTCAACTCTGGTACCCCCTCCCCAGGTTGCGGCAGGCCAAGATCTGCTTGGGAAATTATAACCAACGGAGGTCGGAGGCCTGCATTGGATTGAGTAAGAACAAGCTCCGCGTACTTACGGGTTTCCTCACGGGGCATTGCCGACTTAGAGGACACCTGGCGAAGCTGGGCTTGGAAAGTGACAGCTCATGCAGATTCTGTGGGGAGTTGGAGGAAACTCCAATACATCTCCTAACAGACTGCGAGGCTGCCACTCAGAGAAGATTCAGGAACCTGGGTAGCTACCAGGTGGAGGAGGGGGATATACCCTCTCTAGAGCCCGTCAGGGTATTAGGATTCCTCAGGGACCTTAACCTGATGGAGATATTGTAGAACGCATGTTCAATTGGGCATCCGTTCGGGTGCTATGGGCAAGCCTGTGGCACCCAGGGGGCATAGCACAATAGACCTGATCAAGGTCGCAGTGCGTTGGCCCCCCTTAAAAAAAAAAAAAAAAAAAAAAAAAAAAAAAAGCATTCTCAATGTAATTTAAAGTATCCTGATTAAATAAAAAAATCCAAACTTACCACAAAAATGGTGGTAGGAGTTTTACATAATGATTCTTAGTGGATACTGCAGACGACTCTGGGAGGTCAACCAACAAAGTTCAACCAATTTCTTGTTACAATTTAAATTTAAACCTAACTGTGAGGATCTCCTGAAAAACCCTTTCCAAAATCAATTTTTTGGGGGGATGTTTCTAATAATAGTCATACGTTTTAATTTGCACAAATAGGATTTCAAGTTTAAAGGAAGGACATTCTAGTTATTTTCAAGAAAATTCACAAGGGAAGGGATTAGCTCGGTGGTGGTAGTGGCTAGACTAGTAACGCGGAGATTCCGTGTACTGAGTCCAGTAGTGGCTGCCCAGAGTTGGGCAAAACGTAATTTCAATTACAATTACGATTACTTACCAATTACTGTAATTTGAAATTGCAGAAATAAAATTACCAATTACATATCATTGTAATTGGTAATTTGCAATTACTTTATGAATCATTGTTATTGTAATTGTGATACACAATTACAATTATTGGTTGAGCCAAAGTAATTTAATTACCAAAAACAATTACATGTAATTGTAATTGTACTTCGGCAATTCCAAGTAATTTTAATGGAATTTGAAGTAATTGTAATTGGTTATTGCAGTTATTAACGCCGAAATGCCACTGAAAAAAGTACTTAGATACTAATCAATGGTAAAAAAGAAAGAAAGAAAAAGTCATATGTTAGGAAATATTTATTATTTATTAAATTAGTAAATTTATTATTAAATTAAAATAATTGGGAGATCGACTTTATTTAACCGAGGAGGTTATTGAGTGGAAATGTGGCAGAGATTACTTTTGTTCAATTACTAAATTTTTGTTTGTATTTGTATTTGTAATTTTATTACAGAAAATACAAGTACATATAAGTGTAATTGAATTACAGGTAATTGTGTAATTACAATTACCTAGCGACAAGAAGTAATTGTAATTGAGAGCCTCAATTACAATTACAATAACTGAAAGAAGTAATTGCAGTAAATTGTAACGATTTAATTGAAACTATTACAGTAATTGTGATTGGTTATTACAATAACTTCAGTGTAATTGTTCTTTGGAACTAGTTATTTTTATATTTTGAACCATTTAACTATTTTCCTATTGAAAGTATGGTGCAATTTAGCTCATGTAATTAAATACTCATGTAATTAATTACTGCCCAACTCTGTGGCTGCCCTTAGATTTTATTTTTCTCTTTCTAAGCAACCTCTACAGCTCATTGTCCGGTGATAAGCAGTGTTATCTGTAATGACATAATTACTGTCCAGAGATCGGCAGTGCACTGTGAAGGCTCCGGGCGCTAATGACCATAGAGGTTGTAGCGCCTTAAAAAAAAAAAAAAAAAAAAAAAAATCAAAAACCCCCTCTGTAAAGTCACACTTCCGGTTAACCGATTTTCTTCAAATTTGGAATTCTATCAATTATTCTAATTTATTATATTAATATTATATAAGTGGTAGAACTGTAAATTATAGTGAAGTGGTACATTAGCGGAAAGCATAAGGCTACTGGTTTACCATAGAACTTTCCAACATGACACCCACATACGTATATATAAATATACATATAATTCGCTAAAAACATACGAACTTTAGGGGGGGGGGGCTTCAAAAATGTATTACCAGAGAAAATTCGATTTCGAAATCTACGCACGATCACAATACTTCCTCTTACCAGGGTAAAAAAAAAAAAATTATATCTGAGCATTTGAAATAATATTGATATAAAAGCTGTACTTCCGGTAAACCAAATTTGCTTCAAACTCGTAATTTTGATCAAACATTAAATTCTTATTAATATTATAATATAGCATAGCGTTTCTCAACCTTTCTTGGCCCTTGGGCCGGTAAAATTTTGTGAAAAAATTTCGCGGACCGGTGGTTTTTTTTTTTTTCAACAAAAAAACTTTACTAGGTATTAACGAACTACTATATAAATTAATTGTAACATTTTTATAATCATTTACTTACAATAATATTTAAATAGTGTAAAGATAAGTTTGTAATTATGAGAAAAATCACACTAAATTATAAAAAAAAATAATCACAAAATCATTGCATATAGAAATAAAACAAAAAAAAATCAGTCCTCTGATTACTATAAAATTAAATATCTATAATTTTTTATTATTTAGCATATTGTTACTGGAGAAGATTGCTGCTGATCCTTCTTCAATTAACTTTTCAAATTGTGGGTAGTTATTTATTTATTTATTTATTTTACATCTATTCCATACACGCTGGTACATGATAGATGGAGAGTGGTTTGACATACAAACTATTAACATGCTGTAATTAGCAGAAAAACAAATGAAAAAACAAAAAAACAAAATGAATAATAAAATAAAAATTAATAAAATAAAAAAACCTTAATTTGACAATATCAATAAAGACAAAAGCCAAATCAAACAAATATAAATTAAAAATTAAAAGGTATCCATTAAAAGTCTAAAAGAAACTTTCTCTAATACAAACTTTCTCAATTTTAAACTGTTAATTATAAATTTATAGACATCAAATAAATGATTCTTATTGTTTATTATAGAGAAAATACTCGTCGCAGTTAATGGGTAATATTTACATAAATATCTCTCTCTTTATACAAAGAAAATGCAGGACATTCAATAAACGTGTGAGCCAAGGTTTTCTGACTATACTTACAGTGAGCACAAGTTGATACTAAGTTTACCTCATACTTAACACCCTTACTGTACAAAATTAACCTTTTTTTCGGATGACATTCTTACTTGACTCACAACCTAATTATATCTAATAGTACACTATATGATAAATAGCCCTGACTTCCATGCTTGTTAACGAGCATAAAGTACGTACTTAGTACTATAGGAAAACTTGGCAATCCTCTCCAATTGTGGGTAGTAAATTAGTCAAGTTATGTAGGGAGTGGTGAAACAACCGAAAGCCGATTTCTAAATTTATTTTTTATTACCGTCATAGATGAAACTCCCGCTTCACTTAAATTTGTTGTTGCGAAGGGAACTAACATTTTCATTGCTTTCTCGTATAGAAATGGATTGCATTACTTCGTCCAGTTAAAAAAAAAAATGCGCAATGTAACATATGATAAAAGTGAGCATACACCCAGTGTTATCAACCTTCAAAGACAAAAATTACGGATTCTAAATCGTTAAATAATGGCATTAATGGTAAAAAAAATATCGTACAAAATTGTATTATTATTATCATTTTTTGAATAAGAATTTTTTTTTTTTTTTTTTTAACGCGAAGAACTGGTAAAAATCTCCAAGGGCCGGTGAAATTTTTCCACCGGACCAGCGGTTGAGAATCATTGATATAGACGATAGAATTGTATAATATACTGAAAATGGCACTTTAGAGGAAAGCCTAACGTAATCCATCCCCAGAACACCCACCCCTTAAATGAATCCCCCTCCCCACCAAACTATTGCCCTCCATATTATGTTTAATTAATATAACAAATTTAATGAAAATTGCTGAAGCTATTTTTTGATAGAGTCGTAAAAAAAAACTGAAAAATTTATTCTACAGTAGATCTCCGTGTCCTTCCTTATAAGCAGTTAAACAAAATACCATGTTTCAGTTTTCTGTTATTTTCCATTTTTACTTTCTCTTACTCCTAAAAGAGGAAGTATTGTAATCGTGTCAAATTTTCGATGTATGTATGTGAACAGCATAGCTCAAAAATGAAAAACCATAGAAAGTTGAAACTTGATATTCCGTTTAGATATCACCATGGGATGTGAACAGCATAGCTCAAAAACGAAAAACCGCAGAAAGTTGAAACGTGATATTCCGTTTAGGTATCACCATGGGATCTGACAGTACATTATCTGTCAAAATTCCTCAACCGGAAGTACCACTTAACTAGTTTTTTTTTTTTTTTACATTTTTGCAATTTTCTCAAAAATGGCTCCGACGATTTTCTTTAAACTTGGTGTATCAACTACATATACAAATAGCTACAACTTTTATTTAAAACATTTCCTTGGGAAAATGTCCTTCCTGTGTCTTGGAATGTGACCTTCATTTAAGGTCACTTTTAGGGGAGGGATGGGGTTACAGCTTCCTCTAAATTGCTATCATAGTTGATTATAAAATTCTATCATCCAAACGAAATTAAATAGATGGCCAAAATTCCGAGTTTTTAGAAAATTAGTAAACCGGAAATGCACTTTTACTGACCGTTGTTCAGTTTTCTACGAATTTCGTTATATTTGGTACACAAACTATAACGTTTGTCAATTATAATTTTATTAAGAACAGGAGTAAAGAGAAAGTTCTGTGAGTGTTTCACACAAGATTTTTAATTATGGTGAATCGAAAAATTTAATTTCCTGTGAAAACTCAATCTGTAAAATCGATGGGACGATCGTTATACGATGAAGACAACGTAAACAAAACAAAAAAATGAATAAATTTCTACAGTTATTTAACAAACAAAAAATTAATTAATTAAACAAAATATTAAGAACAATTATTATCAATTGCGTGCAAATAATATAACAATATTAATAATGAGTGTGACACCATACTATTTACTGAAAAGAAACCGAGAGGGTTAAAAGAATGCGGTTGTTACAAACAATACTGAAGCCTGTACTCAACTACAATATAATTGCGAGCTTCTTATTAGCATCTATCTATACCATTATAGTTATTGAGTAGTTATTATACTTATTATAATAATAAAAAAACTGGTGTGAAACACTCACACAACTTTCTCTTACTCCAGTTCTCAAAATTATAATTGACAAATTTTATAGTTTGTGTACCAAATTTAATGAAATTCGTCGAAAACTGAAAAACTGTTCAGTAAAAGCGCACTTCCGGTTTACTAATTTCTTTGAAACTCGAAATTTTGGCCATCTATTTATTTGTAATGTTTTCTTTGGATGATAGAATTGTATAATCAACTATGATACCACTTTAGAGGAAAAATAACCCCACCCCTCCTCAAAAAGTACCCTTAAATGAAGTTTCCCAGAGAAATGTCTTAAATAAAACTTTTAGATCTTTGTCTGTTTAGTTTATATAGGAAGTTTCAAGCAAATCGGCGGAACCACTTTTTAAAAAATTGCGAAAAAGTAAAGAATCATTTAGTAAAGTGGTGAAGTAAACCCACTTCCGGTTATACGATTTTTTCAAACTCGGAATTTCAACAACAAATCGAATTCTAATTAATATTATTTAGATGAGAGAACTGTCTAATAAACTGAAGTAGCACTTTAGATGAAAAGCTAATCCCACACCCTCCCCTATAATTGCCCTTAAATGCATTTTCCGAGAAATGTTTCAAATAAAAGTTGTAGCTCTTTATATATGTAGTTGATATACCAAGTTTAAAGAAAATCGTCGGAGCCATTTTTGAGAAAATCGCAAAAAGGTAAAAAAAAAAAAAACTAGTAAAGTGGTACTACCGGTTGAGGAATTTTGATAGATAAGGTAAAGTCAGATCCCATGGCAATTCCTAAATGGAATATCAAGTTTCAGCTTTCTGCGGTTTTTCGATTTTGAGCTACGCTGTTCACATACATACATACACACACACACACACACACACACACACTCAGACCTTTTGCTAAAAACCACTTTTTTGGACTTAGGGGACTTCGATACGGATACATCCGGTGAAAACTCGATATCGAAAATTTGACACGATTACAATACTTCCTCTTACTAGGTGTAAGAGAATGTAAAAATTATTATTTTTTTTTAGAATCAGTTTTTATTTTAACATAATACTTTTAATTTTAATGACATAATGTCTAGAGTTTGAGAAATGATTCAAAAGTAATGGATAGATGACGCGCACACTATGAAAGTCAATAGAACGAAGTTAAGACATGAAGAAAGAAGGACTGTACTATATGAAGGTATACATACATATATATATATATATATATATGGTTTAAAGACAGTAAATCATCTTTACAATAAAACTGGACCCTCATTTCTTCATAACTTCAACTTTACAGAGAACGCAGTACTTAAAAAAAGAAAAACAAAAAACAAAACAACCTCTTGTTTCTTCATATCTACATCGCCAGTTTCTTATATACGTCTGTCTGTCTATCTGTCTGCACTACAATTTTCTCAAAGCAATATAAATATGATTTCAATATGTTCGTTATATTTTATTATTTATTTTATTATTTTTAATAAGAATTGCACTTTTATAGTTTTTAATTAAAATAGAACTTTATTTTTTGTAGTACATCAAAAGTTGTACTATAAAATGATTTATAGTTTAGTTATACTATAAATCTATAGAAATAAAAATATTATAATTCTTAATAACTGAAGGCTTTCCCCTAGAAATTATTTAACTATAACCTCTTAACGTCTGTTACTTTCTCTTGGTTCAAAATGGCTCATCCTGTCAATATATTTTTAGTTTTTTCTTACTCCTGGTAAGAGAAAATATTTCCAATTGCGCCAAATTTTCGAAACTGAGTTTTCACTCGAAATAAATGTTTTGATATAAACAAAACAAAAAAATCTAGTGTGAAACACTCACATACAACTTTCTCATAATCCAGTTCTCAAAAAATTATAATTAACAAATTTTATAGTTACTGTACCAAATTTAATGAAATTCGTCGAAAACTGAAAAAAAAAAAAAAACTGGTCAATTCAAGCGCACTTCCGGTTTAGTAATATACTTGAATCTCGTAATTTTTTGGCCATCTATTTATTTCTAGTTAATTAATGTTTGGATGATAGAATTTCTCTAATCAACTATGATAGCACTTTAGAGAAAAGCATAACCCCCATCCCACCCCTAAAAGTGTCCTTAAATTAATTTTCCCAGAGAAATGTTTTAAATAATAGTTGTAGCTCTTTATATGTATAGTTGATATAACAAGTTTCAAGAAAATCGTTGGAGCCATTTTTTGAGAAAATCGCAAAAAAGTGAAAAAAAAAAAGAAAAAAAACTAGTAAAGTGGTACTTCCGGTGAGGAATTTTGACAGATAATCTACTGTCGGTTTCCATGGTGATACCTAAACGGAATATCAAGTTTGAAATTTCTATGGTTTTACGATGTTGATACATACGCACACACACACACATACACACACACACACACACACACACACTCAGACCATTTGCTAAAAACCACTTTTTTGAACTCAAGGGTCCTCAAAACGGATATTTCCAGTTGAAAACTCGATATCGAAAATTTGACACGATTACAATACTTCCTCTTACTAGGAGTAAGAGAATGTAAAAATGGTTATGGAATAATCCAAAATATCTATGAATTGTAAGTGTGACTGACTAAATTAATTTTTTTTTTTTTTTTTTTTTTTTAAAACGGCAGCGAAGATTTTCTTTAAACTAAATATACTATCTATACAAAGGAATCCCTATCTCTTTTATTTGAAATTTTTTTCTGACAAAATTGATTTTTTTTTGGAGTGTTCTCGAGGAAGAATATTGACGTTAAGCTTTCCTATAAAATAACCCATCAATACAAATATACGGTTCCACCAGTTATGTATAATATTATTATATATTAGAAGTATTGCTAGAAATCCAAATGTGGTGAAAATCGGTTAGCCAGAAATTTGATTTTACAAAATAGATTTTAGAATTTTTTTTTTTGACAATTCCGGTTCACTTCCGCACTTCCGGTTTTGCTAATTTTCTTAAAACTCGGAATTTTGGCAATCTATTTATTTCTAATTAATTTTGTATGGATAATAGAATTGTATAATCAATTATGGATAGCACTTTAGAGAAAAACATAACCCCAAAAGCCCTGTTATGGTTTTTACAAGGAGAAATGTTTCAGATAAAAGTTGTAGCTCTTTGTATATGTAATTGATATATCTAGTTTCAAGAAAATCGTCGGAGCCGTTTTTTTGAGAAAATCACAAAAAGTAAAAAAAAAAACAAACAAACTAGTAAAGTGGTAGTTGCGGTTGTAGAATTTTGACAGATGACCTACTGTCGGTTTCCATGGTATACCTGAATGAACTATCAAGGTTGAACTTTCTACGTTTGAAATGAAACACTCACACAACTTTCTCTTACTCCAGTTTCAAAATTGTAATTGACAAATTTTATAGGTAGCGTATCGAATTTAATGAAATTCATTGGAGTTCATCGAAAACTGTATTGTACTGATAGCACGTAAGAGAAAAATATAATCCCACTCCTTCGCTCTTGATGGCTGGGGAGGAGTGCTGTCCAAAATTCCACTTTGAGCTCCCCTTCCAAGTGATATTTACGTCACGATCGGAATGGGCTGAAAGTTCGGAAAAACGGGGCCAAACTGGGGGATCCTGGTTCACGGATGGGCCCACGGCGGAACTAGAGCCGGAATATCTGGAGTTAAGCTCGAGGTACGCATTGCGAGGCCCCTCGGTGGATACTCCACGGTATTCCAGGCTGAAGTTTATGCCATAAAGATCTGTGCTGAGGAGAATTTGCGTATGGGCTCTAGGAATAGAGAGATATGCATCTTCTCGGACAGCCAGGCTGCGCTGATTGCACTTCGGGCATTCAGAATTACCTTGCCCCTGGTCAGGGAGTGTAGAGACTCCCTGGAGGTATTATCCCGGCACAACAAAGTTCGGCTAGTATGGGTGCCGGGGCATAAGGGGATTAAAGGTAACGAAATAGCCGACCAACTGGCCAGGGAGGGAGCGAATATTCCCTTCTGTGGGCTGGCACCTGTTCTGGGAATAGCCAAAAGCATGGCGAGGGCGTCTCTGAGAGAATGTACACGCAGAGAGCATAATCATCACTGGCGGCTAAGTACTGGGGCAAAACAGGGCAAAATGGTCATGCCAGAGCTGTGTAGAAGAAGAACCAGAGACACACTGGGACTAAGCAGGTATCAGATTTCTCTGATAACGGGCCTTTTTTACTGGGCATGATAGGTTCAAGAAACATCTGCACAAGGTGGGATTTGTGGATGTAGAGTCCTTGTGCAAACTGTGTCAGTAGGAGGACGAGACAGCCTCTCACCTGCTGTTTGATTGCGTTGAATCGGCAGATTGCGGTACGAGATCTTCGGCACGTTGAAACTGGAGGAAATCGTACTCCAAGAAGGACTGATGGGGAAGGTTCTGGACCTCATGAAGAGGGGGGCTTCCTCTACTAGGTTTCGAGGGGGTGGCACAATAAGCCTCAATGGGAGGTTGCAGTGCCTGGGTTTGAGTCCCCCCCCTGCATCATTCTAATTCTAATTATATAGCTCTCTTTATATGTGTAGCTCACATTCCTAGTTTAAACAAAATCGTTGGAGCCGTTTTCGAATAAATTCCAGAAAACTGAAAAAAAAAAAAAAAAAAAAAAAAAAACGCACTTCCGGTCATCCGATTTTTTCAAACACGAAATTTCAACAATATATTTAATTCTAATTAATATTATTTACAAGGCAGAATTGTACTCGTATAGTAAATTGAAACAGCACTATAGAGAGGAATAGCAAATAGTTGGTTTAATGTTTTTTTTTTGGTAGGTACGGTCTACTGGTTTTATTACTTTTAAGAAATATAACAGGAACCTGGTCTAATTTATTTGTTTTGCTTTATCTTATTGTTACCGTGTATCGTCAATTGGAATCGCCAGGAAGTTTACTTTCATGTCAAATTTTCATCAGAAATACATATTTTGAGGCCTTCTTAAGTGTGTAAAAGCGAGTTTTAGAAAATGATTTGTGTGTCTGTCAGTATAAAAAAAAAAAAAAAAAAAAAAAAAGGTGTTGTGAAACACTCATACGACTTTTCCTTATTCCTGTAAAAACAATTATATATAAAATAATAATTTTTTTATATATATCAAATCATTTATCATAACGTAAATATAGTGGTGGAGTGGGGGGAGCACCTACCTACAAAACTTTCACAGTTAGAGATGTAATTATTTTATACGCCAGTAGAGCGCACCAATAATGCTGAACCAACTGCATACAACATTTGAAATTTAAAGCCATAAATTTCCGAACAACTAACTAAAATAAATTTTTTGGGGGAAAAATGTATCAAATACAAGTAATATGTTTGGGATGGGTGTTGGTGTAGTGGTTATGAGCATGGACTTGTAAGTGGGAGGATACCAGTTCGAGTTCCGCGTATTACTAAATTTTATATTTATTTAAAAAATGTTATTAGTAAAGTAAGTGCTTCCGCCTCCGTCCACTACACCTAATTGGTAGTTGGACGTTAAGCCCGCCTGAATAAATAGGCATTACTTTACTTACTTTACTTTACAAGTAATAGGTTTATCTCTGGCCAGTTAGCATTCAATTAGAAATGCAACAAACACAACAGTTAATAACTGTATTAAATCTATAATCGATTGGTGTACTGCTAAACAAGCTAAGTATACTTAAACCAGAACAAAATAAAAGATATTATTATTAAATTAGGAAATTATGATGTGACTGAAAAAGTTATCCAATTTCTTGGGCATTTTTATAGATTTGAAATGAAAGGGACAGTTCAGGTTAATAACGTCATGGGTAAAGTATCTCATGGAATTTTATGTTTTGAGAAAATTTAAGAATGTCGGTTGACATGAACGCTTTTTAAGTTGGCATATTTTGCGTACGTTCATAGCCATTTGTGCTATGGTACTTGTAATTTGGGATAATGCTGCCGAATGTAAAAAAATATTTAATATAAAAAAGAAGGTAATTATAGTCATTCTGTGTTAAGACTCGAAAGTTTTTTGTCGTACTTTATTTAAAAGCTTGAACATAATGATATTGCCAGCCACATTTATTTTTCAATGCCTCGTTTATACAGGGTGTCCCAAGGTATATGGATAACGACTTTTTCTCGGAAACTAAGATAGCTCGAAAAAAAAGTAAAAAATACGTGTCCCCGTAGTTTTTTGTTAGAAAACCAAATTTAATTTGCAAATTTGTTTTGATGCTTCCAGAAGCGAGATACAGGCACCAACTTCATTTTTTCAAATGTGGTGGTGTAGTTTTTATTTAAGAGATGTATTTCTTTGGTCGTAAGGTACAATTGGCAAGAAAAAGCATCTCTAATGGTGGAGGCCAGTTCGAGCAAGATCTGTAATAATTGAGGAGTAAAATTTATAATAAAATAGTACTTTTCTTCTTATTCAATCAAAAAATCGTTATAATATCATTTTGAAATTTCTTACAGGAATCAATGTTTTCATTCATAACTTGTAAAATTGCGCTCTTAGAAAAAAACCGTTCAAGTAAATTTTTCTTACAAAAAAAATAGAGGAATCTATTTCTTGAATAAAAACCACATCTCCCCATTTGAAAAAATGAAGTTGGTGCCTGTATCTCGCTTCTCGAAGCACCAAAACAAATTTGCAAATTAAATTTGGATTTCTAACGAAAAAAATACGGGGGCACGTATTTTTTAGTTTTTTTCTAGCTATCTTTGTTTCCGAGAAAAATTGTCGTTATCCGTTATCTTGGGACACCCTGTATACAGTGTGATAAAGGCCAATTCCTATGTTTTTCGCAGGTTCATGATCATATTTCACCAGCAAACGTAATAATCTTGTCCAGAATAGAAACATGTTGACAAAATTTCATACCAGCTTTCATCATAGTTTGTCCATCTCTTTTTACAATTGTTTACCAGAAAATATAAAAAAAATTAATAATTAGAAGTGTTTCAAAAATAATGTTAAAAAACTATTATTAGCTCATCCGTTGTATGAGATAAATGAATATTTCAATATTAAGTAATTATCCTGATAATTCATGTTTGTGTTGTATGCAAGTCGTTAGTCGGTTTTTTTTAGTTTTGCAGTTGTATTTATATTGGTACAGTCTATTTTTTTAAATATTGAGATGTCTGTCCTATGTATGTAGCTGGGCATTGTAGACAATTTATTTTATAAATAACATCTGATAATAAAGTTCTGTAATATTAGCAATTTCTGCTAATGTTCTGCAATAATAACAATAGTTTAAAATAAACTTCAATATTACTGCGTAATATATATATCGTATTATATATAATTACATTTATCTATTTATTTAGTTTATTTAAAAAACATTTTTTTTATATGAAATTTTATATTTATGTGTTTTCTTCTTTTTTTCCAGATTTGTATAGACCCTGAAGAAAGCAATAAATTTCCCGAAACGACGGTGAAAATTTGGAAAGCGTTTTTTTTTTGTGACCGAACCTTAACATCCATTTTACAACATTATAATGTAACCTCTGACCTTGCCAATAATAATGCAGTTTTTTTCTGCCAATAAAAAAAGGAAATAAAATAAAATTTTTCAAAAATAAATCCTTGTAGAATTTTGGAAAAAATTCCAAACAAACTCAAATACCTATCCGTAAAGTCATACTTCCACTTAACAAATTTTCTTCATATTTGATATACTTAACGGTACTTTAACGTTACTATTGTTCTTCCAGACCCTAAGTATTTAGGGGGGAATATTTATTTTTTAATATTTATTTTTTAATTCTAATTTTCCCGCTTGATAAAAATACCAAGTCTGAAGAAAATTGATCACAATTATAAGTTTTTACATGAGATTTTTTTTTATTTTTATTGTTTAGCCTAGTAGACAAGAAAATTTAAGGGCATTGCAGGGTCACCTTAGTGACCCAATCCAGTGCGCTATTACTGCGCAAAACCTGCCGTACTGTTTATTATTACTATTGTTATTTTATGTTAATTATTTTTTTTTATGTTAATATTAAAAAATCATATAGTATATAAGAAAGTAGAAGGAGAAAAAAAAGGTTAGGTAATAAAGCATGAAGAAGAAAATATAATCTGACAGATACGTCTGTTGTGTCCCGTTTTGCCGCCCAGACTAAGGGACAGAACTATCTGACAAAGAAATTGACAGCCAATCTTACTTTCATTCTCCCACATGATGAAGATGATGATGAAGAAAAAGAAAAAGAAGACGTCGTCTCTATGTATAGACAATATAAAAAGATTATTATGTAGGTGTGTCAAGAGAGAGAGAGATCTATGGGGCTGAGGTCATTCTTGTGTAATAACAATACAATCTTTGTCGTCTACATGCACTTACTCCATTATCTACATATATATGTATCATTATGCACCCATTCTTTAATATTTTATATACATACACAAACACACACACATACAAAGATGATATATTCCTATATTCTGGATACACAGAGAGTTTACACTAGTTTTCAATAAAGCTCATTAAAATTTTCAACAACCTGGTTCAATACTCTCAATTTATTTATAAAAAAAAAAAATATGTGGAAAAAACCCAGGAACTTCCTGTAAGTATATGTATATATGTTACCCGCAAAGGATGAAATCAGGCATTCTACAGAATGCCTAAGCATTTCATATAATACCTAAAAACGTTAGGCAATAGGTAGAATTTACCCCATTTCTCTAGTTTGCAGCAATTAGCAGCAATAACCAGGCCATAATTATATATAGCCATTAATAGATATAGTTTTTAAGCCTTTCTATACTTTGCCTAAGACGACATACTATAGAATGCCTAGTTTAAAAAAGTAATAAAAAATAATAAAAAAGAATATATCTTTTTTGCCTAAAGTAGCTAGGTATTATATGAAATGTCTAGGCATTCTATGGAATGCCTGAATTTCATATTTTGCGCTGTAACATCTAAAAAATTTTACTATTTGTCCTAAAAACAAATGTAGAAGTGATTGAGGGATAAATACCAACCTACCAACCCAGGCAGTTAGAAAAGTAATTCCAGAAGAGCGTTCATTATAAAATTTGAACCCCACAAATTCTGCCTGCAAACTATCTCTAAAAGCACATTTTTGTATTGCGAAAAAAATGTTTCAATGTGAATAGGCTTTTTACTTTCTCTTACTCCAAGTAAGAGGAAGTATGGTAATCGTGTCAAATTTGCGATATCGAGTTTTCACCGTAAATATCCGTTTTAAAGTCCCCTGAGTCCAAAAAAAGTGTTTTTTAGCAAATGGTCTGTCTGTGTATGTATATGAACAGCATAGCTCAAAAACGAAAAATCGTAGAAAGTTGAAACTTGATATTCCGTTTAGGTATCACCATAGGATCTGACCGTAGGGTATCTGTCAAAATTCCTCAACCGGAAGTACCACTTTACTGCATTTTCTAAAAAAAAAAATGGCTCCGACGATTTTCTTTAAACTTGGAACATCAACCACACATACAAAGAGCTACAACTTCTATTTGTAACGTTTCTCCGGGAAAATGCATTTAAGGGCACTTTTGTGGGAGGGGTGGGGTTAGGTTTCCATCTAAAGTGCTATTTCAGTTTATTAAACAATTCTGTTATCTAAACAATGTTAATTAGAATTAAATATGTTGTTGAAATTCCAAGTTTCAAAAAAATCGGATAACCGGAAGTGTGTTTATTTTACCACTTTACTAACTGATTTATTCTCTTTTTCGCAATTTTCTCAAAAATGGCTCCAACGATTTCCTTAAAACTTCGTATATAAACTAAACATGCAAAGATCTACAACTTTTATTTGAAACATTTCTCTGGGAAAATTCATTTAAGGGCACTTTTTAGGGGAGGGATGGGGTTATATTTAGGTGCTATCACAGTTGATTATACAATTCTATCATCCAAACAAAATTAATTTTGAAATAAATAGATGGTCAAAATACCGAGTTTTAAGAAATTTAGTAAACCGGAAGTGCGCTTTTACTGAACAGTTTTTTTTTTTTTCAGTTTTCGACGAATTTCGTTAAATTCGGTATACAAACTATAAAATTTGTCAATTATAATTTTGAGAACAGACGTAAGAGAAAGTTTCACACCAGATTTTTTTTTTTATATACGTACTTTTATATATAGAATTCGTTTTGTTTTTTAAAAAAATTCGTTATAGTCGATTTTTTAGGAAAATCCGCCCCCCCTAACCTCTTCGTAAAGTTACATTAATTCCGGTTCATAGATTTTATCTGACTTTTCCAAAATGCGGTGGTTGTATCCAAACGGAATGCAAGAATTTTTTTCAGTTATCCAGATATTTTGTTCATATACAAACATCATCTACGTATATATCTGGGAATCTTAAAACATGTATTTCCGCTGAAAACTTAATTTTTCGAAAATTATACACAATCCGAATACTTCCGCTTACTAGAAATATTAGAAAGTTAAAAAAAAAAGAAAACTGGTGTAGAATACTTACACGATTTTATTATACTACCATTTTTAGACAGTTCTTTTATTAATTGATAAATTTTTAGTTCTTTTAACTTTGCCGCTAGATGGAGGGATCGTAATTTTTCTGATGATGTTTTTTTACCTCATCCCCTCTCGCCCCAAAACCCCCTTCCCAAAATGACTTTAGCACTAGGAATGTTTCAAATAAATAGCTCTTTAAATGTGTAGTACAAATTCCTAGTTTAAAGAAAATCGTTGGAGCCGTTTTCGAGAAAATACCAGAAAACTGAAAAATACATTATTTATTTCAGTAAAAAAGCACTTTCGGTCATCTGATTTTTTTTTTTAAAAACTCGGCATTTCAACAACACATTTAATTCTAATTAATATTGTTTAGATGACAGAATTGTAGTATAGTAAACTGAATAGCACTTAAAAAAAACAAAAAAAAAAAAAAAAAAACTAACCCCACCCCCTCCTCCAAAAGTACCTTTAAATGAATTTTCCCGGAGAAATTTTTCAAATAAAAGTTGTATATGTGTAGTTGATATAACAAGTTTCAAGTAAATCTTCGGAGCCATTTTTGAGAAAACGGCAAAAAAAAAAAACTAGTAAAGTGGTATTTCCGGTTGTAGAATTTAGACAGATTCATGTGATACCTACATGGAATAACAAGTTTGAACTTTCTACGAGTTTGTGCTATGCTGTTTACATATACATACTTACAAAATATTTTCTAAAAACCACTTTTTTTTGGACTCAGGGAACTCAAACGGATATTTCCAGCAAAAACTGGATATCGAAAATATGTATCGAATGCGAATGTGGAGTGTATAGGTGTGTCTGAACAAAAAATTAACCCCACCCCCTCAAATATATTTTTTTTTTGTTTAATTTTTTTATGCTACAATCAGTGTGACAGCGCTATAAGTAACAATTATTACACAAAAGAACATAGGATACATAATGAATGGAGAAGCTACCCAATAGTAACACTCCCAAACTACATAAAAATCACTAATCAGTCTCTTCACTTGATAGGAGATCATGAGGCCATAGATTCCCCCCCCCCCTAACTCATAAAACCATAAATAAGGGTATACACACAGAGACATCTTTAAGGGTTATTAGGAAGAATTCGTGAAGACAGGTGTTGAACTAAAGGATTTGTGTGAGATTGTAGGTTAATATGGAATTTCCAGTAACGGGTTATGCGCGACTTGAGCAATGTACGGTATATTAAGGTCACAGTGTGGATGGTTCCGTTGGAGACGTAAAAAAAAGGAGCGTTTACAATGTTATGGAAGATACTGGATTGTAGAGATTGTAAGTCTTTGGAGATTTGAGCGTTTTGTTTGAACCCCATATTTCTATTCGATACGATCAGATATGCTTTAAAAAATAGATATATAAATTAAGTCTTTTATTGTCTAGAGAGAGTTTAGATCTATTGTCCAGCTGTTTTTTTTTAATTTGCCGAAAATTAAATTGTATTAATTGAATTAAGCGGAAGTTGGTGTAACTCTTTCATAGCAGATTCTTTTTATAAAATGTTATTTGTACAAATATCCACATATTCAACTCAATGCAGTAAATTATTTGATTTCTATTAACATAAATACTATCAAAGTGCAAGACTAGATAAAAAAAAAAGTTGGTTTATTTAGTTTATTTTGCAAACTAGGTGAATTGATTTTCTTCACAAATAATCAGACTCTATATTCTCTATCTATCTCTCTCTCATTATACGTACTCTATTTAACAGAATCCAACACTCCATATCTACGACCTTCATTCTAATTATTTACACGCTTCTATCTTTAAACTCGTACAACCATACACACAGATATACGTATATATAATCGTTAGCTGACCGCATAATACACATTACAAGGTAGAATAATAATAGAGCAGAAAATTGATCTAATCTATTTTTAGTTAATTTTTATTCTTGTTTAATATTTATGTTAAAACTTAAGGTTTTTTACTTTCTCTCACCACAGTAAGAGAAAGTATAAACAGCTGCGATCAAGTCTAAATACTTGTTTTTAGATTCTCCGAGAGATGATTACATATTATATATTATGTAAAAATGATATGTCCCCCCCCCCCTATCAATTCAAACTACTTATATTTGTATTACTTATATTTGTATTGTTTTTAAGTTGCGATTTCTAGCTGCAAAAATAAAACTTACTGTTTTAAAAATACAAGTGCACAAAATTTGCGACTAAACAATTGCAGCGTTTAAAAAAAATTGCAACCAATTCTATTTTCGCTGCAATACGACTGTCGGTCGCTCTACGCCAATGAATCAAACGGAAAGGCATGGACATGGTCGCAGTTCTGGTTTAAAGGTCTCTGTTTAAAACACTACACAAATACTTGTTTAAAATGTCTGACAACGAATTTATCGGAGGTGATGATGGACGAATATTAACAGTAATTCATATAGAGTTACTTATTACAGAACTTAAAAAGAGACCAGCTCTTTATAATAAACAATTAAAGGAATATAGGTGGCCATAATTTAAAAGAAAAACTGTGGACAAGTGATTAAAAACTAGAATGAACTGCCCCGTAGGGTGATAGCATAAATCTTCAACAATAACTTGTAAAACTGCCCTTTTTAATAATCTCTGAATGGTTATTGTATATACCCAATAACGGATACTTCTGCCGTTTACTTCTCGCCTGAAGCAAAAGAGCGATCGCACAAGTAATTTCAATGACATCCATTGGAAAACTGTACTACGTAATTCAACGATTTATCTATCGTAGTGTGTACACGTTGTAGATTTGCTGCGGCAGTGAGTTATTGTTCACAACGACTAGAAATCGCACGTGGAGGCCTAGCCTAGTGTACAGGTAATAGGGGACAAGTATTTACCGGCACATTATAGTTCAGAAGAAAGCGCCAATAACGCAAAGCCAATCTCATTTAATGTTTTTTTTTTTTTTGTTTTGTTTTTCTTTTATTTAAGATTTTTACAAATGCACAACATATGCAAAATTGGGTGTGAAACACTCACAGAACTTTCTCTTCCTCCAGTTTTCAAAATTGAAATTGACAAATATTATAGTCAGTATACCAAATTTAATAAAATTCTATGGAGTTCGTTAAAATTCTTCGAAAACTGAAAAAAAAAAAAAGTTCAGTAAAAACGCACTTCCGGTTTACTAATTTGCTTGAAAATTCAAATTTTAGCCATCTATTTATTTCTAATTAATTTTGTTTCGATGTGTAAAATTGTATAATCAACTATGATAGCACTTTGGAGAAAAAATAACCCCACCCCTCCTCCAAAAGTACCCTTAAATGAATTTTCCCGGAGAAATGTTTCAAATAAAAGTTGTAGCTCTTTAGATGTGCAGTTGATATAAACAAGTTTCAAGGAAATCGTCGGAGCCATTTTTGAGAAAATCGCAAAAAAGTAAAAAACCAAAAATCTAATTATGTGGTACTTCCCGTTGTGGAATTTTCGTGACAATAACCTAATGTCGGATCCAATGGTGATAACTAAACGGAATATCAAGTTTGAATTTTCTAGGATTTTTCGTTTTTGAGCTATGCTGTTTACATACAATGTTCTAAAAACCGCTTTTTTGGACTCAGGGGGACCTCAAAATGGAAATTTCCGGTAAAAACTCGATATCGAAAATTTGGCACCTTTTACAATAGTGAAAAAGATAAACAAATGAATATAGAAATGTGCGCGTTGGTATCGCTATGCAGCAGTAGCAATCGTAATGCGTGTAAGACTCTTATATCTTAAGACAGCCGACATCATGTATTGAAATGGTCACGGTCATGTATTCAAACGGCCATCGACGACTCAATCGTCTTGGCGGATACGTGGGGAAAGTGAAAGTATAGAGGGGGCTTGGATTAGGGGAATTCGATGAGAACATAAATTGGAATGGAAATTTTAGATAGCGGAATTAGGCTAAAATGGTGACGTTAGGAATTTTCCGGTCAGTGTGTATAGTGAGGTAAGAGAGCACTGACAATTTGACACGGACCATGTAAAGCCACAAAGTCCGTAGAACTACCGTAAAATCAATTATTTCTTCCAGTAAAAAAGTTTCAAATAAAATTGATAGATTTAAGCTTATCGATTCCAAGTTTAAAGGAAATCGATAAAATTTCTTTCGAGAAAAATTCAAAAAACTCAAAAATTTTTAAAAATTCACTATAGGAAAATGGTGGATGATGTTTCGTTATTATTTCTGTCATTTACGATACAAACTGAGGTTATATAAAGGTGTCGACTTTGGAAGCGAATTAGCTACAGGCAGAAAGTAAAAGAAAATCACGTTCCTGCTACCAAAAATGCGTATTATTATTCCCAAAAGGGGAGGGGAGTAAACCCTACGCTATCCAAAGCCCCCTCGGGCCCATATAGCTGCCCCTAAAGAATACCTACCACTGGGACTAGAATGAAAATCCAGGCCCAGGTTTTAACCATCTAAGTTTCACAACAGACCGAACAAATCGGACCAAAACCTTAAAAGGACACAGCTTAAGATCCTCTACCGACATCCTATTCCGGCCGAAGGTCCTAAACCTAATCTCCTCACAACCCAAACAATTCGTCATCAAATGCATGGGTGTTTCCTCCTCAGTTTCACAAACTCTACAAAAAGGGTCAGGCACAAGTCCCATTATATAGAGATGTCTCCTTAAACCACAATGCCCAGTGAGGAATCCAACCAGATACCTGAGGGAGGTCCGTGAAAGACATCGGACCCCACTACTCAAAGCTCCGTCCGGGCCCCCAATGAGCATTTTAGACTGCCGACAACCCACTGCACTCATCCATAAGGATGAGTGCTGTGAGGTCATCCACGTCTGAAAGCCCGACAAACATGTGCCAGAAGACACACCAACAGCAGGCTCTGGACCAATGAAAGGGAGAGAGGCACCTAATTTGGCAAACCTATCCACCTCCTCATTCCCAAAGATTCCCATATGACCTGGAACCCAGACCAGAAGCACATCCTTTAATGAAGAAAGATCTTCCAGTCTTTTAGAACATTCCAACACCAATCTGGAAGTGAAGACACATGAATTAAGCGCCTTCAACGCAGCCTGGCTGTCCGAGCAGATACAAACACCTTTTAAATTAGTGTTACGCACCCTCTCATCCAAAATACAGCAAAGAATTGCATAAACCTCAGCCTGGAAAACGGTGGCCCACTCACCAAGAGGCGCTACCAAATGATCTCCCGTCTCAAAATAGACGGCAGCCCCAGACCTACCATCCATCCTGGAACCGTCCGTGTAGCATCGGAGATAATTCTCAGGAATCACACCAGACGGACCCAGGGTTAACCAATCTTCCCTAGAAGGCAACCTAACCCTGTAGGAATGACCAA
The DNA here is from genome assembly GCA_011037195.1 of Triatoma infestans. Taxonomy (NCBI): domain Eukaryota; kingdom Metazoa; phylum Arthropoda; class Insecta; order Hemiptera; family Reduviidae; genus Triatoma; species Triatoma infestans. Next base: position 64,481 of record JAAEAF010003022.1, read on the forward strand.
AGACAAAAGTCTTCAAATTCCTATCAGAAGGGAAACCTGTAATGGGAATCCTTAAAAGCATCTCACGATAAATGGTAGAATGACCATATCGCTTACCCTGCCAAAAACCTGCCTGTTTAATTCTATAACAGGCTTTCATTGCCTGGTTTTTCACCTCCACAAAAAGAGGTGGAATCCCTAACAAAGTCTCCATAGATGCGGTCGGTGTCGTCCGAAACGCTCCAGTCACCGCCAGACAAGCCAAGCGTTGGACTTCTTCCAACAGCTGCCTAGCAGATCGTGTTTCAATGCGACGCCACCACACCAAAGCCACATATACCAATCTAGGTTTAATGACCATACAATAAATCCAGAACATCATCTTGGGAGTGATTCCCCAGTTCTTACCTACAACTCTTCGACATTGCCAAAAGGAGATTATCGCCTTTTGATGTTGTGTCTTAACATGTTCCGACCAGTTCAATTTACTGTCGAGAACTACTCCAAGGAACTTCACTGATTTGCTAACCTGTATGGAAGTACCTAACAACCTAGGAGGTGTAAAACCTACTATCTTCCTTCTATGAGTAAATAGAATTGCCTGGGTCTTAATAGGATTAATAGAAAGACCCTTATCCTGTGTCCAACAATACACCATGTTAAGGGCGCTTTGCATTAGGTCCGAAATAGTGGACAAACAGCGCCCTAACAATAAAATAACACCATCATCGGCATATGCTTGCACATAAAATCCCGATGAATTCATCCTAACCAAAAGGTCATCCATGACGACGCACCACAACTTAGGTGAGAGACAACCCCCTTGAGGGCAACCTCTCCCCACTTGTACTATCATGGTGCGCCCGCCAAGGGAAACCTGTATAACCCTACTCCTAAGATAGACACCTATCCAATTGATTAAGACGGGATGTATACCTTTTCGTACCAAGGCATCTTCCAGAGCATCAAACGATACTCTGTCAAATGCCCCCTCAACATCAAAGAAACACCCTAGGGCATATTCTTTTATTTCCAAAGCAGATTCTATCCTTCCGACGAGACAATGTAATGCAGTCTCTGTCGACTTACCCACAATATAAGCATGTTGGTTAGGATGGAGTGGATGATCCCCCAAAAATGCGTAAATATATATACTCGTACGTATATATATCAAACTCGGACAGCCAGGCTGCGCTGAATGCACTTCCGGCATTCAGAATTACTTCTTCCTCCCTGGTCAGGGAGTGTAGAGACTCCCTGGAGGCATTATCCCGGCACAACAAATTTCGGCTAGTATGGGTGCCGGGGCATAAGGGGATTAAAGGTAACGAAATAGCCGACCAACTGGCCAGAGAGGAAGCGAATACTCCCTTCTGTGGGCCGGAACCTGTTCTGGGAATAGCCAAAAGTATGAAGAAGGAGTCTCTGAGAGAATGGACTCGGAGAGAGCATAATCGTCACTGAAGGCTTGGTGCAAAACACGGCAAAATGGTCATGCCATAGCTGTGTAGAAAAAGAACCAGAGAAACCCTGGGTCTAAGCAGGTATCAGAGTTCTCTGATAACGGGCCTTTTTTACTGGGCATGGTAGGTTCAAGAAACATCTGCACAAGGTGGGATTGGTGGATTCAGAGCCCTTATGTAGACTGTGTAAAGAGGAGGAGGATACGGCGCTCTCACCTGCTGTTTGACTGCGTTGCAATCGGCAGATTGCGGTACGAGATCTTCGGCACTCTGAGACCGGAGGAAATCGTACTTCAAGAAGGACTGGTGGGGAGGGTCCTGGACCTCATGAAGGCTTTCTCTACTAGGTACAGAGGGGTTGGCACAATAATCCTCAATGGGAGGCTGCAGTGCCTGGGTTTGAGTCCCCCCCCCACCATCATTCTAATTCTAATATCGTGTAAAATTTTCGATTCCGAGTTTCACCGGAAATACACGTTTTTAGGTCGTCCTCTAAATCCAAAAAAATTGGTTTTTACATAAAAATGATCTCTCTCTCTCTATGTCTGTGAGTTTGAGTGTGTGTGTGTGTGTGAGAACATAGCATACCGCAAAAATGAAAAAATCGCAGAAAATTCAATGCCGATATTCTATTTAGGTATCACCATGAGATCTGACAATAAGTTTTCTGTCAAAATTCCTCAACCGGAAGTACCACTTTATTTGTTGATTTTTTTTTTTTTACTTTTTTGGAATTTTCTCAAAAATGGCTCCGACGAGTTTCTTTAAACTTGTAATATCAACTACACATACTAAGTACTACAATTTTTATTTCAAACTTTTCACCGGGAAAATTCAATTAAGGAGCACTTTTGTGGGAGGTATGGGGTTAGGTTTCATTATAAAGTGCTATTTCCGTTTATTACACAATTCTATCATCTAAATAATATTAATTAAAATTAAATATGTTGTTGAAATTTTAAGTATGAAGAAAATCGGATGACCGGAAATGCATTTATTTATTGAAAAGTATTTTTCAAGTTTTCTGCTATTTTTCTCTAAAACGGCTGTAACGAATTTCTTTAAACTAGTAATATGAAGGAGGCTTTTGCGAGAGGGGATGGGGTTATGTTTTCATATAAAGTACTAATCTTAATTGATTATACAACAATTCTACCATCTAAACAAAATTTAATTAGAAATAAATGTATTACTAAAATTCCAAATTTCAATAAAATTAGGAAACCGGAAGTACGTTTATAATGAACAGTTTTTTTTTTTGTTTTTTTTTAGTTTTCGTGACTTTTTTCCACTAAAACACCGTCAAATTTCATAGGAAAGTTGTATATGATTGTTTAATATAATGTAGTGTTATTAAGAGTAAATATTGCGATCGTGCCAGATTTTCCAGGGGGGAAACTGAGTTTTCACCGTAAATACAAGTTTTGAGATCCCCTAAATACGAAAAAATTGTGGTGTGATAACAGAATATCTCAAAAACAAATCATTTACAAGAAGATCAAACTTTGATATTCCCGTTTAAGCACTACCAACGCATCATACACAAAAATTTCGTTGAAAATCCATCAACCAACCGGAAGTGCTATTTATGGAATTTTTTTTTTTTTTTTTTTCAGTTTTTCGTGATTTTTCTCAAAAACGGCTCCAACTATTTTCTTTAAACTTCGTAAACTATCTACATACATAAATACTTATCACTTTTATTTGGAAAATTTTCCCTGGGAAAATTATTTTTGGAGAGGGGGATGTGAACGAACAGTAGCGTTAAGCTTTCCTCCGATGTACCATTTCAGTATAATACAAGGTTTTACCACTATCGTAGTATTCAAACAGATTGGAAGCAGCATTGATAGAATTCCAAATTTGGAAAAAAAAAAAACGATTAACCGGAAGTATACTTATTTTTACAGAATAGGTTTTAGAGTTTTTATGAAATTTTCTCGAAAATGGTTGCAACGATTTGTTTCAAAACTTGGTATGGTTGCTGCAATAGATAGAAATGTATCACTTTTATTTGAAACGTTTTTCTCAAGAAATTGTTATTAGAGTGGTATTTGGAGTCTATCAGTTAATATAAATCTAAATTTGCACAAACTTTGTTGGTTTGGATATAGAACGCTCCACATAAATCCGCTCAGTTATACAAGTAAAACAGATTGAAGCCCCAGCCTAAGGATGCACGCCATAGTCTTTCAGGCCGAAGTTGTGGCGTTACAACTCTGCTCTAAGGAGAATATGTAGTGGAAGGACGAAATGAAAAATAATAGTTTTTAAAAATAATTTAGAATATTTTATAATGTGTATACAAACTTCAAAAAGAGAGTATTTTACTGTCAGGTACTGTAAATTTGGATCATTAAACAAAAGCACAAAATCCCGTTAGGGTAACTCTTTTGTATAAGAGAATTCCCCCGCGAGAGAGAGAGCAATTCCAAAGAAGAGAGTCTAACATTAGCTTTAAAAGAGTAAAGAGAACACAGTCTTAACACAGCCTTCAAACCATACAGGCATTCCACTTCAGAAAGCCAGAACACTACAGGAATTGCTCTCTTAGTATCAGTGCCAGTTATAAGTTAAAACATAAGAGTTTAGCATCTAATCTAGATTAATTAATTGATTTATACTTAATCGCTGTGATATTATAAAGCTATTTAAATTCAGTTAGAAAATATATTTATTTTATAATCAGTGGTGCTTTCTTGATTATATTCTTGCATTCTATCTCAAGCAAACATACAAGCCCTTTTCGCTAAAACGCTCACGCCACAAGCTACCTACACACATCTCACCAACACATTACACATATAAGTCAAGGATGGAGGACAGGAAACTGGCCACATACTCCGATAGTCAGGCAGCCTAGAAGGCACTTTCTTCACACCAAATAGTCTAAAGACTGGTATAGGAGCGCCTATCTGCCCTAACCGAGGTGGGTGTTCGAAATAACTTAACACTCGCCTAGGTGCTGGGACAAAAGAGCGGGCAACAAAAGAGCGGGCGCCCTGGCGAGGGACAGCTCGAGGATACCTTTATGGGCCTCGAGCACGTCTGTGGGTTGCCCTGGAGCCTGATTTAAGCTTCTATGAAGCACTGGATAGAAGACCAGCGCCTGCAATGATGGGAAAGAACACCAAAGCAGAGGCAGGATAGATTCTTTATTGAAAGACACTTACCTCAATTTACCAGGAATCTACTGAGTCATAGCCAAAGGGATCTAAGGCTACGTACGATTCTGCAAGATCAAGGAGGAAACCCCAGTACACATCCTTTGTGAATGTACCGGTCTGATAAGGACAAGGTTTCTTTTTTTTAATTGAGGACAAGCAATCCCGAAGCCATGAGCTTCCTGTCGGAACCACTTTCAGCTTTGCTTCGCTGATTAAGAGAGCGAAGCTAAAGGATGAGCTATAATATATTAGGGGATCCACAATAGACCTCTTAAGGCAAGTCACAGTGGCATGAGGCTCGCCCTCCCCGTTTTTTCAATCTAATCTAATCTACAAGTAAAATTCCCACCATCACAACCATTTTTATGCTAGCACACATAAATAATGTATCGTCACAATTTAAAAGAAAATTTCCTCATTAAATTGTATTAATTAAAATAAGAGAAAGTCGTGTTCACATCAGATTTTTACTTTCTCTTACTCCTAGTAAGAGGAAGTATTGTAATCGTGTCAAATTTTCGATATCGAGTTTTCACCCGAAATATCCGTTTTGAGGTCCCCTGAGTCAAAAGAAGTGGTTTTTAGCAAATGCTGTGTGTGTGTGTGTGTAGTGTGTGTATATGAACAGCATAGCTCAAAAACGAAAAACCGTAGAAAGTTGAAAATATTACGTTTAGGTATCACCATAGGATCTGACGGTGCGTTATCTGTCAAAATTCCTCAACCGGAAGTACCACTTTACTTGTTGGTTTTTTTCACTTTTTTTTGCATTTCTCTCAAAAATGGCTCTGACGATTTTCTTCAAACTTATTATATCAACTACACATACAAAGAGCTACAACTTTTATGTGAATGATTTGAAATGTTTCTCTGGGAAAATTCATTTAAGGGCACTTACGGGGGAGAGGTGGGGTTAGGTTTTCATCTAAAGTGCTATTTCAGTTTATTAAACAATTCTATCATCTAAATAATGTTAATTAAAACTGAATATGTTGTTGAAATTCCGAGTTCAAAAAAATCGGGTAACCACATTACCACTTTACTAAATGATTTTTTTCACTTTTTCGCGATTTTCTCAAAAATGACTCCATCGATTTTCTTGGAACTTCCTATATAAACTAAACATACAAAGATCTACGACTTTTATTTAAAACATTTCTCTGGGAAAATTCATTTAAGGGCACTTTTGGCGGAGGGGTGGGTTATGTGTATCCTCTAAAGTGCTATCATAGTTGATTATACAATTCTGTCATCCAAACAAAAATATAATTAGAAATAAATAGATGGCCAACATTCCTAGTTTTAAGAAAATTAGTAAACCGGAAGTGTGCTTTTACTGAACAATTGTTTCAGTTTTCGACGAATTTCATTAAATTTAGTACACAAATTATACAATTTGTCAATTATAATTTTGAGTACTGGAGTAAGAGAAAGTTGTGTGAGTGTTTCATACCAGATTTTTTTTATTTTTATTAACTAACAGCTATCTGGCGGTACTTCAAGTTAGGAAACATTTTCGGACCTATGTTTATTAGATATTTTTGACTCTAAAGTGACTTCAATATTAAATCCTTAAGCTGTGGATCTCAAATCAGGGGGGCACCTTGTTTATATATAAATTTGTTTGATGGAAGAAAATAGAGATTATGCAGTTTTGTTTTAAAGAAAACTTAATTTTTCACTTAAGAATATGCCCTCGTTCTAATGTTAGAAGCGGTTCAAAAAAAATTGGTTACAGTAAATTAATATGCAAACACTCTCGCCTGCCACTTGCACTCTCCCCATTACCTCCAAACATCTAACACAAATATCCCCATTGATATGGCGTTCTTCCGTCTCTAAAAGTGATTATGTTGATTTGTTTGATAGGTCAATTACTGAAACAAGCAATTTTGGATTCCTGTGGAGAAATGGAACAAACAGAAGTGGAAAATCTCTATATAAGTATGCTAAATAAAATTTTTCCTTTTGACGGGAGGGGGTGGGTGTGGGTGTGGAGGGATAGGAAATATTAAATATTATTATCATCGTTACGGGAAAACAAAACGGGTTATTCTATTATTAATGTTTTTATGACTTTTATTTTTGTAATGTTTCATTTTTTTTTTTTAAGTTTCTGAAATATATTTAATAAATACAATAGAGGTGTTTTTCTAAAAAAAATCTGGTGTGAAACACTTACACAACTTTCTCTTACTCCTGTTCTCAAAATTATAATTGACAAATGTTATAGTTTGTATACTAAATTTAATGTAATTTGACGAAAACTGAAAAAACTATTCAGTAAAAACGCAGATCCGATTAACTAATTTCCTTGAAACTCGGAATTTTGGCCATCCATTTATTTCTAATTAATTTTGTTTGGATGATAGAATTGTATAATCAACTATGATAGCACTTTAGAGAAAAACATAACCCTACCCTCCTTCAAAAGTGCCCTTAAATGAATTTTCCTAGAGAAATATTTTAAATAAAAGTTGTAGATCTTTGCATGTTTAGTTTATATAAGAAGTTTCAAGAAAATCGTCGAAGATATTTTTGAGAAACTCGCGAAAAAGTGGAAAAATCAATTAATAAAGTGGTAAAGTAAACGCATTTTTTCAAACTCAGAATTTCAACAAAATATTTAATTCTAATTAACATAATTTAGATGATGGAATTGTTTAATAAACTGAAATAGCACTAGTGAAAACCTAACCCCTTCCCTCCCCCATAACTGCCCTTAAATGAATTTTCCCAGAGAAATGTTTCGAAATAAAAGTTGTAGCTTTTTGCAGGTGTAGTTGATATACCTAATTTGAAGAAAATCGTCGGAGCCATTTTTGAGAAAAACGCAAAAAAGTAAAAAAAAAAACAAAAAGTAAAGTGGTATTTCCGGTTGTGTAATTTTGTCAGATGCCATAGTGATACCTAAACGGAATATCATGTTTTAACTTCCTACGGTGTTTCGTTTTTGAGTTATGCTGTTCATATACATACACAGACAAACCATTTGCTAAAAACCACTTTTTTGGACTCAGGGGACCTCAAAACGGATATTTCCGGTGAAAACTCAATATCGAAATATTTGACACGATTACAATACTTTCTCTTACTTGGAGTATGAGAAAGTAAAAAGTGATACGTTGTTCATCCTTCGAGTTTAAGCATTCCAAATTTAAAGGAAATCATTGTAACCGCTGTCGAGAAAAAAAAAATAAAATAAAAATAAAAAAATCTGTTCTGTAAAATCGCACTTCCGGTTTCTTCCAATTTGGAATACCATCAATGCTTCAAATTTGTATTAATACTATATAGATGATAAAACCATATATTATACTGGAGTAATACTTCAAAGGATAGCCTAACCTTACTATTTTCTTCAGAACGCCTGAAAAATCCATTTTCTCGCGAAAATGTTTCAAATAAAAGTGATAGATTTATATCTATGGAGATAGAATTCCAAATTTAAAAGAAATAACGTTATAATCGGCTTCCGGAAACTCCCCCCCCCCCTCCCAACAAAAAAAACCTCTTCTGTAAACTTACACTTCCGGTTTGTAGATTTTTGCCCGAAAGTTTCGTCTCTCATGCGGTGGTAACTAACCAAGCAGAATTTCAAACTTAGAACTTTCTACTACTTATAGTTTTTGAGATATTCTGTTAAAACACCATTCGCTAAAAAAAATTTTCTTCGTATTCAGGTGACCTTGAAAATATGTATTTCCGGTAACAACTCAAATTTCAGAAATCTGGCACGATCGTAATACTTCCTCCCCCCCCCGTTTACTTTGAGTAAGAGAAAGTAAAAATGAAACATATCTGACCTACATAAATCTAGTCAATTAATTTTTTTTTTTAATTATTATTAATGTTGTTAACCGAATTAAAATAAAAAGAAAAAAATATAGAAAAGTGAGAAGCTTAAAAAAAAAAATTCAAAAAAAAAAAGTTACACTCATTTAATTTTGTAATTTGTGTTGCAGATATAATATTGTTGTTATAATAGGGCGTTAATAATTGGTTTACATATAGTTAAATATTATGAAGTGTGATTAGTGTTTGATGTGATTAGAAGATGTAATGGGAGTTAAGAGGGAGTATTAAGAGAAAGTTTTAAAGGAGCTACCACCATTTGGGAAGAGACAGACTGTGTGAGGTTACGTTTGTCTGTATGTGGCCCGTCCCCACCATCATGACCCTCTACTATAGGTATTGTACATTACATAGCCGTCAGCCACTAACTTAACAGTGCACGGCCGTGACTCACGGCGCTAACGATTTCCAACGCTAACTTGAATACTTATATATATATAAAACACTTTATCACAATCACTATTCATTGATCTTTCTACATTGAAATATAAAGTAACAAAGTAAAGTAACACTCGCCTACAGACAGACAGACATTAACTGATGTGAGAATGTAATAAAATCTTTTATAGTAACATATTAATTTATCAATTAAATTTTATTACTTAATTGTTTAATAGTATTTTATTAGAATATTCTAGTAAAGCTGAACTAGCTCCTTTTATAAAAACTACTTTTTCTATAAATATGACATACGACGATTAATTAACGATTGAATCCTTTACTTTAATTAATGAGGTGTAAAAAAAAAAAAAAAGACCATTTCTAACTAAAGAAGTTACGACTTTTAAAGCCTATCCATATATGTCTGATGTTTACAAACACGATTAATCTTAAGATTCTGTAGAACCATGACTGTGTCTTACGATATATTACGTAATTTTACGTTACTATTAGAAAATTTTACTACTACTAGTGTACAGCTACAGGGCGCCTGTGTGAGAAATCGAAGAAGAAGATGTCCTTGATGTATTGCCCTGAGTTGGTTTCGATAATTTAATATTCGTGTGATCTCAGAAAGAAAGACAAGCCATCAGGGCGGCCATCGTGATAATTGAAGAGGCTTTACGGGAAGCTGTTGAACCAAATTCAACCACAAGTAATCGTGCACTTGCTGCAGGACTGGAAGTGTCGTAAAGACACCCATTAACCAATTTTTCTCCACATTTTGTGAAAGATAGTAATGGATAGTAAAAAATGAGATGTTGGTTAGTGGCTCCAGGAGAAAGTACACTTGCCAACGTCTGACATGCGCTTCTACAAAAGAATAAATTATATGTGACATGTGGATTTATATGTGTGAAATCCTGAGGACAGATAGTCAATGGACGGGCTCGCAGTCAAATGGCATTTCCGGCTGGCGCAAGAGGGCATTTTGAGAAAACGTTAAAGTTATGCGTGTTCTGAAACTTTGTATCATGCATACATACGAAGGACATTCAATAAGTAACGAGACAAATCGTTGTAGCTCAGAAACCTGTACTTACATTCTCATCAGCTGTTCCAGAGTTAGCATATTCTCAAATGTATTCAGTTAACAATGGCGAGTCCGCTCGAGCATTGCACCTCGAAAGAACAACGCTCAGTGATTAGATTTTTAGTTGCTGAGGGTATCAAAGGCAGTAAAAATCCACGAAAGAATGTTGAAAGTGTACGAGAATAATCGTTTGAACCGTTCGAACGTTTACACGGGTAGAACATTTAAAATTGACCGTGTAAGTGACGAGTAGTATAAGTGTCTGTGGACGACCGGTTGAAGTTGCAACTTCCTCCCTTGTATCTCGCATTAACGCATTAATTCAGGACTATAGGCGGTTCAATTACTGTTGAACTGATAGCTGAAGAAGTGCACGCGAGTGTGAGATGGGTTCCAAGACACTTTAAAGAAGACGCCCACAAAGAAAGTGGGGTGGGAGATCCTTCCACATCCCCCCCACAGTCCCGACCTCACCCCATCGGACTTCCAATTGTTTGGAATCCCCTTAAAGAAGCTCTACGTGGGAAACATTTTCAATCCAATGAACAAGTTAAAAAATCTGTTACAAAAGTGACTTCGAGATCAACCCAAAGAATTTTATGCCAGAGGCTCACATAAATTAGAAGAACGATTAGGACAAGTGTATAAATGTTGGTGGGGACAATGTTGAAAAGTAGCCAAAAGTTTTTGTATTGATTAAATAAAACGTTTTTGAGCTATAGCATTGTGTCTCATTGCTTATTGAATGACCCTCGAAAAATACAGACCATTTTCAAAAAAAAAAAAAAAAAACATTTTTTGGGCTTGTATTTCCGGTGAAAAGTCGTTATCGAAAATTAGATACAATTACAATACTTCCTCTTACTAGGAGTAAGAGGAAGTAATAAGCATCAAAGAATTATTATGGAATGGTCGAGGAAGATGGAAAACAAACAGATACAATTATGTTGACACATCTTATCTCAAGAGAAGTAAGACGCTAAACCCGATTAATCAATAAAAAGTATTAAATGAATACAATGCTGGTGGTGAACAGTGTAATTATCTGTTACATGTTTACAGTGAAAACAGCAATTTAATATACCTTTCCTAACTAAATACACTTTCCTAATTTCTAATACTAATTTCACTGACAGTTTTTATAACAGTCTATATATCCAAAAATAATAATTCAATTTTTTTTTTTATTTCTATTCTTATTTACCAGATTCCTCTTTTGCTGTCTTCACCATTTTATCGTGTGCGCATTCAGAATTATGTAAATATTTTAGGTATTTTTTCATTGTGTTGTTTTTATTTTTAATCATCTAATCAATAGTGAATAAATAAATCCTTTTTTTTTTTTTATTCATTAAATAAATTGACGGAATAAATTAACAGCTTCATTTAAATAATAAATACGAATCCTTTAACAACATCAGGTGATAAAAATGAAAGTATCCTTAAATGTATATGTATAATGGTTTAAATTATATGTATCTGAAATTGCCTCTTAAATTATAATATACTATAATTATTGAGATAATATTTACTTATAATATTATTTTGATAAAATAAACTTAATTTTAAAAATGATAATAATAAAAAAAATAAAAAATCTGGTGTGAAAGACACTGACACAACTTTCTCTTACTCCAGTTCTCAAAATTATAATTGACAAATTTTATAGTTAGTATACCAA